>PVIC010045621.1:0-14558 GCA_004025085.1 Thryonomys swinderianus
TACACCCATGTTCATAGAAGCTCAACTTGTGAAAGCCCAATCTTGGAAACAACCCAGATGCCCACTGACTGGGGACTGGATAAAGAAGATATATTTTAATAAAATGGAATATTACTCTGCCATAAAGAACGACAAGTTCCATTCATTTATGTGCAAATGGATACACCTTGAAGACATACTCATAAGTGAAATAAATAGATCACAGATATGTAAATACCGTATCCTTTCTCTGGTATGAGTACCTGCAGATGTAAATGAGTTCTCAAATGTATGATAGATTTTATAAAATAGTAAATATTCAAAGGGTATGTATGTGGTGGGGGAACGTAATGAGGGGAAAGAATGAATATGATTTGGGAAGAAAAAAGAAATAGCATGTATATAGGAGGTGGGGGGTTATGGGTGTGTAGGGAATGATGGATAAAAATGAGAATTAACTTGTGCCATACACTGGTACAAATTCTCCAATGTTGAGTGTGATTGTGAGCTATATATAAAATGTACCAATAAAGAATTCAACTTCGGAGGGGGGAGTGGGTAGGGATATGGGTAAAAATGAGAATTAACTCGTGGCATATACTGGTACAAATTTCCCAATGTTATATGTGACTTTGAGATGTATATAAATTGTACCAATAAAGAATTCAATTAAAAAAAAAAGAATTCAACTTTAAAAAAATACATAAAGTTATAGGCCTGTCTAGCTTATGTATCCACTAACCTAATGCTACACAACTTCAACTGCACAGCTATGGAAGGTAATTGTGCCTGTAAGTCACATTTAACAACTAAAAACCCACAGTGACAAAGAAAATTGCTGATGTAACATTTTAAAATAATAATTGCAGAACTCATTATTTATAGCAAAATATGATACAATAACTTTGAAATTGCCTGAAAAAAGAAAATATTAAGTTCACATTAAAATATATCTTAAAATCTTCTGTAATAAGGAAAAACATTTTCAATTATACAAAAGAAAAAATAGATAACATACTCTTTCCTCACTATGTCTGTAAGTACTGATGATACAGGTATTGATAAGGATTTTGATCTTGAGTAAATCATCAGAACATTTACCTGCACAGTCCTCTGAGTGCCATCAACGTTCACAGACAGTAAGGGCAAAGCCAGGTTCCACGTACTGGTCAAATTTAATTTCGACCCATCAACTTCCACCTGTTGTGACACCAAATAAGACTGTTACCAAGAAGAAAGAAAGCTGATCTCAAGTTCATTGCTGCATACAAAGCAGTAGCCACTTTAAACAGATGGCTCCCAAACAACCTGTCATGTTTACTGCTCCCGCCATGAAAGACAGGGTCCAACAACAGAGTCTCCCCAGCCATCTCTGGGGAGAGGCAAGGGACCTGTGAACAGCTGCCTCCAGATACTGAGGCTTCAGGCATTTGCTGTAAGTAACAAACAGCCTTCTTACTTGAAACCTATCTGGACATGCTACATTTACTGCAATTAGACAAGTAATGCATATAAATTCCAGTGACATTTTGCAACCCACGCAACAAGCCTTGCATATAATATTCTCTCCAAGGACCAGGGAAGAACTTTTTCTATGTTAATTTTAATGAAGGACTATGCATTGTTATCTTAATTAAACTGAAGCTTTAATTAGACAAAATTCTTCAGCACTTAATATCCAAAGAGCAAACTCTGAAAAGTTCCATCATACTTTGTCAATCATAAGTGACTAATTCCATCAAATCACCATTTAAGAGGCAAAAGCAAAATCCCCATTGTCTTTCAAAGCAAAGATATTCTAAAACTTTAATTTCAAAATAAATAATATAAAAGTAACTGAAAGGAAAAAAATCAAAGTTGTTTTAAAATAGCAAGCACTAAAAGTTCTTTTTTCATTTTCACTCAACAATAGTTATATTCTCTTTAGTATGAGAGATGAGAAAACATTGTTTTAAGTCTACAGTAGACAACCTAATAAAGGGACACTAACATTAGCCTAAGTTTCAAAATAAACCTGTAGCAGAAACAAGATGTATGATCCCTATTAGGTCCCTACTACCATTTTTTTTAAAAGATACTCTTTAAAGTTAGGCATGCTTTTCTTCCTCCTTCCCCCACTAAAGGTAAAGGACCTAGGAGAAAAGACACATTATAACTGAAAAATACTGTATTGACTGCTACATGATAAGTACAAATTAGTAGTATCACCATACAACTGAAGCAAGGACAAATCATTACTCCTAATCATAACTATAAGGTGGGGGAAGGAAATGTGCTGAACACCATCATGTGCTTTCTTCGGGTTCCAGTGCTAAGTGGATTTCTCTAAGATACATAATTCTTACCAACATATGCAATGATTCTATTGATGCTATTATGGGTAAAATCTAATGTGAGGACAGGTTACATGGGAGGTAGAAACTATCTCTTTGAACCAACCACAGTTTAGTATCAAGGAAAGACGGCAGCAGACTGAAAGAAAGAATTAAGTGTGCCATATACACTGCTCACACGCAATCCTCTAGGCAAGGGCAAGCAAAACTGTAGATGTAGAGTGGAGATGGCACTTCATTATTATAAACCTTGCTTAAAGAACTACCACCTTAACCCTCCAATACAATAACTGATAAGAAGTAAGTCCTGCAGCAAAGAAAGCAAACAGCAGATTTGGTGAGAGATAAGGATAAGGAACCCAAAGAAAAGCTACAGCTGCCCAGGTTTAGCGCAACCCACCAGGCACAACACAAATGGCAATTGGAAAACAACTACTACTGCATCTTCTCATATAATGGGGGTGGAGGAGACACTGTAAAGAGGAAAATAAAGTAAATTAGGAGCATATAACACAAGAAGAACTCAAAGAAACACAGAAAGAATTCAGATAAATAATTCTCTAAAGCCTCAAGGGCAACTGACCCCAGGAAACATGCATGACCTCGCTTTAAAAAAAAAAAAAGCTCAAAGAGGAAAAACAAACATTCAAAGAAGAGAGTATAAATCAACAGCAGGAAATGAAAAATAACCTGGTAGAACTTGGGAAAAAATTAACAAAAAAATAACATTATAGAGATAAAAGCCACATTAAGAAACAACTAAAAATAGAATGTGACTAAAAAGAAATACCAGGACATGGAGAAGACACATAAAACAAATTTGGGCCAATAATATAAAAGTAAGTTACAGTGAAGAAGACAGAAATGAAAGAAGAAGAAAGGGGAGACAATATATAAATGTTTTCATTAAAAAGGTATATAAAATGAAAATAATAAACACAAAGTCAAAGTTGTAATAAGATAGAACCTTTCAAAATAAATAATACCTTGACTTTGTAGGTTGATATTATTTATGGAATTTTAAGACTAAAAAGACAATTATATGGTTATTCAAGTAGAAATGAAAAATCATGTACAAGAAAAGAAAGCATTCAGGTTACTCATTACCCATGAGCAAAATGGGTACAGAAGACCAGAGAGCATTGATAAAAGAAAATAATGTTCCCTAATTTTATACCCAGCCAAGGCTTCCTTAAAATATATCAAATAAATATATTTTCTGCAGCATGTCAGAACTTAGGGAGCCCCTTCTTTAAAAATAAAAGGATCTCTACAGATATTGATACAAAAACTCCAAGAAAATGCAGAATTGAGTATACAATATGCTATCATTTAAAGGGGAAAAATGTGTGATTTTTGAAAAATGCATCAAACAGTTCTAGATAAATATGTACATGAGAAAAGTGGCTGAGAAACAGGGTAGAAGAAGGCTGGCTTTTCACCAAAAATCCACTGGTACTTTTAAAGTTTTTGCTCTGTGTGTAAGTATACTATATATACCTTAAGATTTCTTTAAGGTCAGAAATTTTCACTGTCATTATCAGATGTAAATAGCAGCTCCTCCAGATCTTTCACCAGCATGAACATAATACCTGTTTCCTTGAAATTGCATTTTGGTTCACAGATTGATACTCATTTCAGTTTCTCTGGTTGTAAATTTACCAATTTCATTCAGTATACCTAATTTTATAATGTGTTTCAGGCAATTTTTCCTTTTCATCTGAAAAGGAGGTACCTAATCTATATTAAAAATGTCTTTTAGTTCTAATACTACTAGGTTTTGTGCTTACAAAGCCTTTTATTTTAGATATATTTTGACAATGAATTCCTGACATGGTGATTTCAAGCATTACAAAGGAATTTATCTGCTCAAGAACCACATTTAGGGATAGAAGTTAAGATGTTTTTTTAACAGACAATAAAAACTAACAAATCAAGTCAAATTCCATGGTGATAGGAAGAAAAATGTACAAAGAGCAAAGTGCCAACCCTCAGGGCTGAAAATCTCATACTTTCCAAGGAAGACAATGCTACTGAAATGTCTTAACAGAAGTGAAAACACTAGAATGTTTTAACTTAACTAAAAACTCTTTGTATTTTAAAAACAACCTAAAGATATAATACCTCTATTTAGAAGCATTAACCTAAAGAATCTTCTTTGTTTTAACAGACCTAGAACTCAAGTGCAAGACATTTACATTAATTGCAGTATTGAGTCATGCTCTTGTTATGACTTCCTCTTTATTTACCACACTCGAAGCCACAGACCTAACTCTTGCTATTTTCTTGCATCATCAGTCACTACTTTCCTTTACCCCTATCGCACACCCCCATCTATGCTTTGAGTGTGTCTCCCCACTTGCAGTCTACACCGGCTGCATGTCCTCTGCTTTCAAGACCAGAACTCACTGACTACCCACACACATCTCCTCTCTCCTCCAACAGTTCCGGAACAAGTGCTCTGTCTTCGCTCACAAACCTTTCCCACAGCCTTCCACAGTGTTGCTACTCCGTGTATTCTGACACCTCATCATCTCCTTCAGCATCTCGGCGAGGGCAGTGCTGGGGAATCAAACATGAGGCCTCTGAACTACATATCCCAGCTCTTTTAAAAATATTTTTATTTTGAGACAGGGTCTCATTAAATTGCCCAGGCTGGGCTCAAGCCTGCAATCCTTCTGCCTCTGCCTCCCAAAGTGCTAGGATTATGCATGCACACCACTCTGCCCAACTTCTTCAGCAATCTTTTGCATTTGTTTTTAACTCTCAGTATTCTTTAGTTCTCAGCAGGAAGGGAAGTCTCTCTGGGAAGGTGGTCATTTCCTAAGATTGAAAAGGGGGAGCAGAGATTAGGTCAGAATGCTAGCAATGGAGGGTGGGTAGGAGGGACTATTCCCAAAGGAGTAACATATTAAACACACAAACCCAAAGCAAAACAAAACAAACACCGTGAAGCATGAGAAGCTGAGCTGCTCTGAAACCTGCACGCCCGGAAGACAGAAAACAAAGCGGGCAGTGACCCCGGAGAGTGTGGGGAGCAGCGGGAACAAGGAAGGTGCTGGTGGAGAATGACACCACCCACCATGTTCTCTGAAGATTAATCTGGCTACAGCTTGAGAAGGAATCCGACGGAACAGCGTGGAGGAGGAGGAGGACCTGCAGAAGCCCACCAGCTGGGGAAGGAAACGGGACCCCTGACCAAGGCAGCACGATTCGAGTCGCTGGGAAAATGGAAGGTTCGCTTGTGAAAGAAACTGCGAACTGCCACCTGGGCTGCAGGCACAGCTGCTGCTGTGGCGCACGGCTGGCGCGGCTCTGCCCGTGGCGTCCGAGGTGCTCCACAGGCCTCGGGCACCTGCAGCTGGGTGAGAGACTGGGAGGCTTTGTGTCCCTAAGTTGGAGACAGACTGAAGAAGCCAAGGACATTTGTAAGAGGCTGTAAGTATAAGTGAGGGGATCTACGCTGATGAGCCGGAAAGAGAATAGTGTCTGTGGATAGAAAGAGCAAGCAGAGCGAAGACGTGTGGGTAGGCAGAGAGAAGGGGTTCTAAAGGACCCCCAAGATGAAGGTGAAGTGGTGGGACAGACTGATGACATGAGTTTCAAAGACAAAGGACTGTACAAGAACTGTCTGTTTCTTTGCAAATCATATTTATTCTACATAGTGTGGGGCTGTGGGTGGGTAGGGATATGGGTAAAAATGAGAAGTAACTCATGTCATACACTGGTACAAATTCCCCAATGTTGAGTGTGATTGTGAGCTGTATGTAAAATATACCAATAAAGAATCCAATTTAAAAAAAAGAAATAAAGAACTGTCATCTAGGATGACACAAAGGAAGAAAACAATCGCACTTGCCAGGAGAAAGGTACTATTAGAGAAACTACAGGAAGGCTTCAGTCAGGGCAAGAAAGCAATAGACTATTCCAGGCAAGTTGGATACTGGGAGTCAGCTGGTCACAAAGCGGGTGATGCAGACAGTACAATGGAAAGGGTGGGGAGGAAGTACAGGGATTATATATATATAGCAGGCTACAGGTCAGTGATGCAGGGAACAATAAAGACCTGGGAGGGTTCTCAGTCACCCCAGGACCTCTGTCCACCTCGCTGCCGCCAGCACAGCCCAAACCTGGGCGACATCCCCTTGTCACCCTGATTGTACAGCGCACACACTGCCCACACAGGGCCTTCTATGTTTCCATCTGTGCTCCTCGTGTGAGTCAGGACAATTTTATAAACAGGAAAGTGATGATTTGCAAAGCCAGAGATAAGGGGGAAACGAAACCAATGTGAGAATGAGCACATGGACGTGCTGCTGGCTTCTGAAAAGTGTAAACTCCAAAAAAAGAAGGGGAAAAAAGACGCGCCGCATGCAGTCTCCAGCAAAGGGACATCAGATGTCTCACCACTGTGCAATCATTTGAAGATTGCATGCTAATTTAAAGTATTGGTATTTAATTTTGAATGAATCACAGCAAGGATGTGGCAGGCAGACTTCATGAAATCAATCTCCACACTATTTTCTGAAAACTTACTCACAGCATAATCAAAGAGATAGATTTGATTGAAACTCATTCAAAATAAGAATATTTATTCTGTTTAAAACAACAATTCAAAACCATGATTTCTTTCCAATTCCAAGAAGGCATTTTCCACATTTAATGACCTACCTGGAATTTTATATCCCATTAAAAGCATTTAACTGCATTTGTAGTACAAATGATGCTACTATGGAACATTTTCCATGAGTTGTTTGGAACATTCAATTTTCCTATCTACGTCATCAAAAGGGAAAAAGAAACTATTTTCCCTGAATTAATCTGACATGAGAGATTACTTACATCCTTTACCATTAAAAAACCAAAAGCACTTCCTCAGAGATACCTCCTGACACAGTAAAAATAAAATTTTTACTGCAGAAGGCTCTTGCTAAATGTTTTTTAAGTTTCATTTAACATTGGGAATGTAAAATGTAGGAAACAAAGTCTTTGCTAAAAGTATTTTCCAAAACTAATAAAATTCTGAGAAGATACAGGCTGTTAAGAAGTGTTTTTGATTCAGCACATCTTCTTTGTCAGACAAAAAATTCTAGTGTCTTTTTTGCCATCGAATGTTAGAAAAATTAGCATTGTACACACTTAAATTGATAAAAATCCAGTTATTTCACTGTTTTAGAAAAGCTGTGACCATACATTTGGCTTCTGTTTCTGAAAACAAAATGAAGGAAAAGAAACAGATTTATTGATCAAAAAGTAACTCCTTTCAGAAAGGAATAACTAGTTCCTGCCTCTCTGCAGGCATTTATAGCATATCCAGAAAATGACCATAGTGTATACAAAAAGTACGAAAAAGATGCAGTTTTGATATTTGACACAGGCTGAAAAATGCCCTTGAAATATACTCCAACTTGACCCTCTCCCTCCCTATTTTACACATGAGGAAATAAGAGCCACATCTATCATATCATTTATAGGAGCAATTACTTTGCAATACCCTTCGGAATATTTCACTTATATCTACATGTTAAAAGCAAAAGTAACATGGAATTTAAATGAAAAGATACAGTGCTATAGCATTTAGTAGATGTTCATTGGTATATTCATACTCTACAAGAAGACTATCCTAGAGATACAGAAAGTTACTTGTTCTTTTGATCCTTATCTCTTAAAAACTAAGCAAAACATGATTAATCATTATTATATTGTTATTATTAAAAATAGAAGGGCCATATCCATACTTTGTATTAACAAAAGGATTTGTATGACATGCCATTAATAACCTGGGACATTACCACCATTTAACATTCTATAGTTCACTGAATTGTATATAACATGCTACTAGAAATGGATAACCACAAATAAATTTAAGGTACTAACAATAAGAAGCACAGGATTTTCCTTTCCTTACTAAATCTAATGATTTGCTAAGATACTTGCTTCATTTATTTACTGAATAAAATATAACAAAGCAAACATTTTGTGCTATTATAATAATGGTCCTTAACAACTCAATATGAATTATAAGTCTTATTTTAACACAACATGAAAAGGTGGGCTTTTCTTCATCCTGCTCTTTTATCCACTTAACTATTATTCTGAAATATAATAGTTATACCTCGTAACCTCCCACAAGGAAATAAGGTGGCTATTTTATAAAAACAAAAATCTAATCCTTTCTTATGTTTGTTCTTTATCACTATCACTTTGAAAACAATCCTGTTTTCTCCCCAAAAATACATGTAACAATGACAAAAACATCAAGAATATCAAAGTGACAACAAAAATCCACCCAATTGTCACAAAAGATATTAAATATGCATGTGTTATAAATGTAATTAAATACATCTCAAATGATGTGAACTGGAAAAACAAATTTTAGGTACTGATCTATAATTAGCCATGCTGTCTAATTTGTTTAATTATCACCTCATTAATTGATCAGTAACAACTTTAATTTTAGTTTTACAGTTTAAAAAGATATCCTATATTATTTTGCCCACAGATTAATTATTGTAGTAGTTTCTTTTCAATTGGTGTGATAAGGTTATTCTCTGCAGATCATACTGTAAATTATTATTGGCCTAATGAATAACTCTAGGTAGATGAGTTTTACATAAGGAGCAAGTGAAGTTGTACTACAGGATGCCATTGTCCATAGAAGGCCTTGTGTCTGAACCCAAGCTCCACAAATACCTACTCTTCATTTCATTTCCTTACAAGTAAAATGCATGTTCCTAATGTGCTCCTCAGACATGAAGTTAGAACTCAGAGTGGCATTACTATGTACTAACCCTCCACAGATAGTTCTAGTGATACTATGTACTCTTCCCAAAATAATGATTATCTTCAATTGTTCTACCACTATTCTAAATATACCGATTTTTAGAATTGGGGATGCAGCTTGAGGATAGCTTGACCTTCTATTTTTCTTACTCCCTTATTAATACTGCCTTCATTATTGATCTCTTAATTTCATTTGATTTCTATCAGCATCTCTTTTGCTTTTCACCAGCAAAGATTTCCTCAATAAAGTTCCATTACCTAAGCTGTAGTTCAGTGCCACAGAATACATGCCTCACTGAAGTAATAAAGGACTTCCACAAAAATGTCTAGTAGTTACTCTTCCCAGATTCCCACATGTTGCAGTACTGAGATGCTATTTCCTATGATTTTGACCTACTTTATATTATTTATCTCTGACAGTCTATCATTCTAGTATTGGTTGCAGTAGTAGCCCACTTCTCCCAGTCAACAGTAAGTGTACTTGATATTCTGTCTTCTAAGCTCCTACCTACCGAGGATTTTCTGGCAGGTTTATACTCTTTTTGTCAGCCTTTATGACCATCAGTGACATTATTCTTGATACACACACTAAACTATTTATCATTTTTATATTATAATTCCATAATATATTTGACAGCTTTAAATTTATCTCTTAAAATCATTAAAGGTGTGTCCCAAAAGAATTAGTTTTAAGTTCTTAAAATTTCTCATGGATTACAAATCAACTAATAGAATGCTTTAAAAGCATGAATGATAAAACTTCTCCCTTTTTTCTATTTGTTGTCATAGTTTGCCCCAGATTCTTTTCCACATCAAAGTGGGACACAGGAACTGATGCAGCTGATGCCCAAAGAGCTACTCATCATATTCATCTAGCTAACAATGAGCTATTTGCTCTGTACAGTCACATCTCAAGCAAGACTCAACATCTATCAGGTTAATTATAAGAAATCATATAGTTATAAAGAGTATGGGGGGCTGGGAATTTAGCTCAAGCGGTACCATGCCAACCTTGGACGCACAAGGGCCCTAGTTCAATCCCCAGTACTGAAGAAAAAAAAGAGTACAAGGCAGCCTATCAACTTTATATACCATTAGCATACCCTTACAAGTAAGAGTTAATAATTTCTTTTAATTATTTGTAACAAAACAAATAAAAAATGATGTAATTAACTTCTAGCTTTCTCATGAACCATTCTAGGGAAACATCCTTGGGAAAACTATCCTAGAGAAGTATTTCTTTTTATTTTGTTCCCTTTTAATAAAATAACTTCAAATACATACAGAAGTTATAACAATAGTACATAGAGTTCCTGTTACCCTCCCTCCAGATTTCCCAGTTGTTATAGCTTCACATATAGTAAACAACAGTTGTAGACTCTCTCCTAATACCTCAGCACACATTCCAAAGTAAAAGGATATTCTCTTTACAGTAACAGACCAAAAAAAATCACAAAATTAATATTCACCCAATATTATGTTTAATTCATGAGTTCTGGTGAAATTTTACTAACTGCCCCAATAATATCCTTTAAGTTAAGTCTGGAAACCAAAGGAAGTGCATTCACCAAGCACTGCTTGCTTGGGCCAGTCCCACAACACCACTGCTGTCAATCCCAGTCTATCTTCCTGAATTTTGCTATCAGCTCTGAAGCCAGATAGAAACTCTTTTCCTTTCTGTTTCCTTTCCCATAGGTAACTACCACCACCACCATCCCTACCTCAAACCAGAAAATCCCCCCAAGGCCCTACTGTCAGTCAACTACAATTCCATCCACTTCCACTGACCAGTTAAACCTACCTTTACTGTGTCATGAGTTTGCAAAGCCTAAAACCCAGGTTTTGGTTGTGTATTTGGTCAGCTTTTTTGTTGTAGAGACATATCACCCAACACCCACAACTTAAAAGTAGAGAGGTTGTTGGCGCACACTTTCCATTTGGTTTGGTCCATGGTCAGCGGATACCTTGGCAGAAACAGCGTGGCCAAAAATCATGTCAGAGGATGGTGATTCAACCCAAAGCAGCCAGGAAGCAGGGAGGGAATGGAGGAGCTGGGGACACGAATATGTCCTTCCAGGTAACACACCAGCAACCCAACTCCTATCAGACCCCATCTCCTTACACCACATTCAACTCTGAATTCTTCAGTGGAATAATCCACTGTGTGTCCCCAGGATCTAACCAGGATCTACTTGTGAAAGCCCTAACTTAGAACATGTGAAGCACTGGGAGGATATTTTAGATCTGATCATGACAGATTGCTCAATAAGTAGAAAGTATAACTTCTCTATAAGGTCTTCTAGATCTTCTGTGTTAATGTCTCAGTCTACCAAACTGTTATTTGGATTTCATTCCCTCTCTAGGAAATAGGCACTGGCCCTATTTCCCTTACTTTATTCCTACTATTTTCTACACTCAGAATAAGCAACCCACGAACCCATTTTTTTTTTTATTTTTAAAAACTTCTTCAATTTTTATTTATTTGGAGGCAGGGTCTCACTTTGTAGTTCAGGCTGGCCCTGAGTTCACTGTAGCCCTGACAAGTCTCGAACTCAGCAATCCTCCTGCTTCTGCCTTCTGAATTCTGGGATTACAGGTGTGAGCCACCACACTCAGCACTGTAGTATGGGGTGCGGATTGCCAGTGGGTGTGAGTCACCATAACTGGTATTGTTATATGTGGTTACCAGATAGAACCAGGACCTTGTGCTTGCTAGGCAGGCACTGGAACCACTGAGCTAAATCTCCAGCCCACCCATCTTTTATTATCTGCTACATACTGCTGTTTATTTTGTTAAAATTGGCTTGTGACCTTCTGTTTCATAGCCGCTGACCCCAACTATACTACCTCCCTGTCTTCTGCTGAACTGGATGGGATCTTCCCGTTTTAAATTTCTCTAACATTTTATATCTCTAGGCATTTATTAAGCTGTGCCTTATGTGACAGTCATTCCTGTCACCGCCTCAACCACTCCAAAACAGAAGCTCATGAGAGTAAGTTAAGTGTTTTGTTCTTTCATACCCCTCACAAAGAGCTCGGCACAGCACCCAGGCCTTGAAGACTGGCACTGTTTGTACTTTATATGAAAATAAAAATTATCTAGTTACATAAAATAGAAATCTTTTTAACACTGCAGATAGGTTGGACTGTTATAAAAGCTGTTTAAAATATCATAATGGCAGAAGCATAATGACTCATTCTCACGTGCTCTTGCAGGTAAATCTTAGCTCAGTCTGCTGACCAGTGACGACATAGTTCCCTTTTAAAATTTCCCAAGACAGTTTTAGCAAAATTAATAAAGGAACTTTTAAGTCAAAATAATTTTACTTGTGAAGTTCCATAAAGTGTTAATACTTGTATTTAAAAATCTATAAATACTTAGAATATAATTATTCCAACTATATAAAAGACTCCATTAAGCCCTATTATAATACAAAATCTACAAACAGAATCTATACAAACACCTCATTGCCTACTCAGTGTGTATACAGCTCAGTGTATTTAGCATACCTGATGTGACGGGAATAAGAAAGAAGTTTAAAACGATTTTGAAATGCTAGTTAAAATTCTACCCCATTTCTAGGGTTTCACTTTCATGTCCAGAGAAATAAAAATATCTATTGAAATTGTTAGATAAATGCTTTTAATTCTGATGACTGAGAACAAAGTGAAACTACTCTATTATTTGTAAAACTGTGTTCTCAAACTCAAAGGAAAATAAGATTGGCTCTTTTCCAGGAGTCTTAAAAAAGAGGGTGGCTAATATATATCAGTTTTGGTGGCAAAAATAATATGCATCTTATGGCCAAATTAAAAGCTAGGGGGAAAGAAATGAGTGGAAAACAATTAGGAATAGTACTAAGAAAGTAATGAGCAAACTACATTCATTCTTGAAGATTACTAAACACTGAGGAGGGGGTGAAATAATTTTTTTACTTTAATCCCTCAGACAATTATTTCAGAAATATCAAAAACATTTCAAGCAATGCACTTTGAAACACCCAGAGTCAATTCAAGTCACTTCTCATGAGAGATGGAAATGAAAAAACAGTCTGAAAAGTGGTTTTTCTACCTCTCATTAGTCAAAAATTAGCATTCTGTACACATTCTAAAAAGTATACTATTATTTGCTGGTAACTAGCCCAAAAGAATTTACATTGGCCGGAGGATTAGCTCAGTGGTTCCGGCGCCTGCCTCGCAAGCTCAAGGTCCTGAGTTCGATCCCCAGAAACCACATACAATGCTGGGCATGGAGACTCACACCCACCAGCAATCAATACCACATACCACAGTACCCGGCGTGGTGGCTCACACCTGTCATCCCAGCACTCGGGAGGCAGAGACAGAAGGATTGCTGAGTTCAAAGCTTGCCTAGGCTACATAGTGAGCTCAGAGCCAGCCCGAACTACAAAGCGAGATCCTGTCTCAAAAAAAACAAAAAAAAAGAATTTACATAGACAGCAGGGTATAAAATGGGCGCTGACTACTCATCTTGACGGTGTCACCGGACACAGTTACAGCAATGAAGCTGAGGTGTCTTAGCTGGAGAGCAGTGCTGTGGAGACTGCGTTAAGACCACCACTGCCAAGCTCAAGCCTCTGGCAAGCTTCTCCCCCTCAGGACCTCTCTGAACAGGGGCTGCTGGAGAAGGAAACAAGGCTCAACTATTCTTTTTTTTTTTTTTTCTGAGACAGGGTCTTGCTTTGTAGTTCAGGCTGGCCCTGAGCTCACTATGTAGCCCAGGCAAGCCTCGAACTCAGCAATCCTCCTGTCTCTGCCTCCTGAGTGCTGGAATGACAGGCGTGAGCCACCACGCCCAGCTCAACTATTCTTTAAAGCAGGTTACTCTAAAATGATTGAGGAGGAGGAACCCGAAACTGAAACACCTATATAACCAAACATAAGCTAATCTTCCCAACTCAACTAAGGAAAAGCACTTGCTTTTTGAAAATTGTTTCTACTGAAGAAAAATACATCATACCCTAGCAAGAACTCACATCTATCATTACACACCATGTAAATTATCTCTGAATACTTCTGTTAGGATGAAGAGTGGTGTATGGACATGACAGGCATAAAAGCCTGTGACTAAACTTTCCAACCTAGTAGTCATCCCTTTTGATCAAGGCAAGGTGTTTAGAAACTTTCCATTAAAATCTGCTGTGAAGAAATTAATTTCTTTACACATGAACAAAAAAATTATCAAATTATGCAGCAACTCTCACTTTAGATGAGTAATTTTTGATTAAAAGTGAGGAAGGGGACGGGTGGGCATGTCCTGAGAAGGAAGTACACAAAACTTTCAACTGCCAAAGGGGAGATCATCATTCAAATTAAATAAACAACTACCTTTCTGTTCAGGAAAAATACAAAAACATACAGAGAGAGAGGAGAGAGAGAGAGGGAGGGAGAGAGAGGGAGAGAGAGAGAGAGAGAGAGAGAGAGAGAGAGAGAGAGAGAGAG
>PVIC010045622.1:0-14262 GCA_004025085.1 Thryonomys swinderianus
GCACATATACTAAAAAAAGTAAGAAGAAAGACAGAGAGAGAGGGGAGGAGGGAGAGGGAGAGAGAGACAAGGGGAGAAGGAGGGGGAGGGGAGGGAAGGGGGAGAGAGAGGGAGAGAGAAAGAAAGAGAGAAGGAAGGAAGGAAAGAAAGAAAGAAAGAAAGAAAGAAAGAAAGAAAGAAAGAAAGAAAGAAAGAAAGAAAGAAAGAAAGAAAGAAAGAAAGAAAGAAAGAAAGAAAGAAAGAAAGAAAGAAGGAAAGAAAGAAAGAAGGAAAGGGAAAGGGAGGGAGGGAAGGCAGGCGGGAAGGAAAGGAAGCCGGGGAGTCCCAGGTCCTGTCGGGGTGCAGGGAAGTCTGACTGGGACGCGGATCCGGGCACTTAGGGGAACACACCGCAGGGGCGTGAGCAGCAGCTCCCCCCGAAGTCAGCACAGCGCCTTGCCTTGCGGAAGAGCCCTGGGCAGGAGCAGGGGCGGGGGCGGGGGGGCGGCGCAGGGCGCGGCCGCGAAGGCTGCACGCAGATCGCAGATGGGTCAGGGCGCGCGGAGCCGATCACACGGCCTCTCCTTCTCCCGCGGCTCCACCCCAGGTACGTGAACTGCGCCCGGCACGAGGACGAGCAGAACCTGGTGGCCTTTCAGTACCGCAGGCAGATCTTCTACCGGACCTGCCAGGTCATCAGGCCGGGCAGCGAGCTGCTCGTCTGGTACGGGGACGAGTACGGCGAGGAGCTGGGCCTCAAGTGGGGCAGCAGGTGGAAGAAGCAGCGGGCGGCCGGCAGAGGTGAGGACCCTGCGCTCCTGACGGCGAGGGCGGGCGCGGGGCCGCTCCCTCTTCGGCTCCTAAGGGGCTGAGGCGCCGTCCAAAGTCGGTAACGGCTCTGATCACACACGCGTGAGTCACAGCCACCCTGACATGCAAACAACTTGCGTTACGGCCAGAATTTTAGTCTTCACTGAGCACCCAAATCTTGAGTTATGACCCGGATGCCGGCGGCTCCTGCTCCCCGAGGGCCTCAGGTGCACCCGGGGCCCTGGGCGAGTCTGGAGGGAACGTGGTGCCGTCCTCCCCGTGTGGCTCCACTGAGACGCCCGGGCCGCCGTCTCCGAGGCCCCCGAGCTCCGCCCGCGGACGGAGACAGACTCCCAAGGCTGTGAGGGGCCCGAGCCTCCGTGACTGACCCGAGTTACAGCCGGCAGAGCAGGTGGAGTTCCTAAGTCGAGGGGCCCCTGTGCTTCCCAGTTTAAAGACGCATTTTGCAAGCCTTTGAGTCTTAGGGACAGTTTTTATCTTTCTGATTCTATTTGGAAATGTTCTGTGGACACACACCGTGAAGCAGTGTGGGCGCTCAGAGGCCAAGAGCTCGTCCCCAAGAGCCGACCCGCTGGGCCGCGGCCCTGCTGTCCCTGGCCCGCCCAGGCTTCGCGTTCATTGGCTCCGTAGTGTAAACGTCTTGCAGTCCGTGCACTGGGCACAGGTTCCCACCCTGTGCCGGGAACCAGAAACGCACACCAGAGAAGACGACTGGCACAATGGCTGCCAGCGGGTGGCGGGCACGGGAACCAGGGAAACGCACACCCGCTCACAGGCCCACACGAGACAGACCAGCCGGCCGCGGCCGAGTCCTCCGCCAGAGGCGCCTTCGCGAGCCCTGTGAGCGGGGCGAGTGCGCGGCCGGCGGGGAAGCTTCCCCCTAGCGCCCCGCAGGCCCTGTGTGCCCTGGGCGATGTGCGCAGCTCGGAGAGAGATTTCTCTCCGCGTGGTGGCGCCAGGGCCCAGCGTCGGTCAGCCAAAGGGACCCGGGACGCCGCCTTGTCCTTTCGGCGCTACTTCTTGATGGAGACGCAGGGGACAGCGGGTCCTCGTTAAATGGCACTCTGCGTGGGAGACTCAGACTTGTGCCCGCACGCGCGCGCGCGCACACACGCAGTCTTTAAGCCCAGGCCTGCTCGGCCCCCACGCTGTCCGCCCCAACCTAACAGATCCCCGGCCCCTCTCAGGAACAGCCACTGGGGACCCTTGTGCCCGAGCCTCCCAGACTGTCGGGCTCAGCTCGTGCAGACACAGGGCAGGTGTGTCAGGGTGGGGGCAGGGAAGAGGGGATGCCGTAGCCTCAGGGGCCCTTGGTGGGGCAGCTTGCGCCGTCCGCAGAGGAAGCCTGAGCGGTGGGGGGCGCTCCCCAGCTCACGCACATCCGCCCTGATGCAGAACCGCTTCTTTCAGCAGCACCCAAGGCCGAGATCCACCTCTGCCCCGCGTGCCCTCTGGCCTTCTCCGGTGAGAAATTCCTCAGTCAACACGTAAAGCGCAGTCACCCCTCTGCGATCGGCGCGGGAACAGCCCCAAGAAAAGACCTCAAACCAGGGCACGCCTGTGTGGGGGCCCAGCTTCACGAGCAGCAAGATCCCAGCCCACGCGGCAGCCGCAGTGAGGAAGCTGGAGGGACAGAGCTCCGAGGAAGGCCCAGCCCTGCGCGCAAGAGGACCAGGCGGAGCTGGCTTTCCAGGGCCTCTTCCAGCCCTCACAGTGGACGAAACTCGGGGGACAGAGAGGGCAGCCCGGAGCAGGGGCTCAGGGCGGGGCCGGACGGGGACCCAGAGGACGCAGGGGCCCGGTGTCCGGGAGGGGGCGTCTCACAGCCTGCGACAGGCCAGCGTGGAGAAAGCGGGCCGGGCCTAGGTGAGGATTCACAGGACGGCAGGCGCCGGGGTTCAAAAGCAGGCAAGAAGACCTACGTGTGCAGGGAGTGTGGGAGAGGATTTACCTGGGGGTCACACCTCACCCGGCACCAGCGGACACACACAGGGGAAAAGCCTTTCGTGTGCAGGGAGTGTGGGAGAGGATTTACCCAGGGATCACACCTCACCCGGCACCAGCGGACACACACAGGGGAAAAGCCTTTCGTGTGCAGGGAGTGTGGGAGAGGATTTACCCGGGAGTCACACCTCACCCGGCACCAGATCATACACCAGGGTGAGGCCCTGCGTTTGCAAGAAGAGTAATTCATTAGCAATACAACCGCACCCCAAGGCCGCAGAGACACGAACGTAGCCACGACACACCACACTGCAGTCCTAAGGGTCTTCCGAGGAGACTGCTGACCCCTCCCTTTCCCTAGAGTGTAAAGGGACCAGAATTTACCAGTTACACAAACGCTCCGCATTGCTGTCAAGAGATGGGGTACAATAACGGGACGGTCCAAAATGTTCAAGGCTTTGTCACGTGTAGTTCTTCCCGATAAGATCCCTTCCGTGAGTTTTTGCTCTCCTGTTCTAATACATTTTTATCCGTGTGCATCTGAAGCCCATTCCGAGTTCTTATGCTTCCCGGTCACCGAGGGAGCCCACGCGGGGCTCAGGAGCTCAGTCTCGCTCAGGACCTGGCAGGAAACCAGCCCCTCAGAAGACGGGAGCCGGGGGTCGCTCTTTGAATCACTGAGAACCGGCTCTCAGGGCCCAGGGGAGGAGCCTGGGCTCTAAGACCCACCTGGCTCGTGGGCGGAAGTTCCTGTTCTGGTGCAGGAGAAAAAGAAATAGACAGCGGGCCAGGAATTTAGCTTCGTGGTTCTGGCATCTGCCCGGCAAGCGCAAGGTCCCGAGTTCAATCCCCAAAAACCACACACCACAGACCCCCACACACGCCTGTCATCCCAGCACTCGGGAGGCAGAGGCAGGAGGCTGCTGTGAGTGAGGCCAGACTGGATAGGGTTAGGGTGGGCTTTTGGAGTTTATGGGTGGGCTGCGGTTAGGTTTGAGTTGGGGTTCACTTGCATACAGTTGGGGTTTGGAACGCTGAGCCCTGCAGGGGGGGCCACTTCCAGGGTCCAGCTCCTGTTAGTGCTCCAGCCCTGCGGGTCTCCGGCTGCAGCCCACGGGGAGCGAGTGTGGAGCCCGCTGGGAGAGGGCTCTCCGGGTTGCGGGTCTCCGGGGCTGCGGGGTCTCCGGGGCTGCAGGGTCTCCAAGCTGAGGGGTATCTGGGCTGCGGGGTCTCCGGTGCCGCAGGTCTTGCGGGGTCTCCGGGGTCTCCGGGCTGCGGAGTCTCCCGAGGCCTGCGGGTCTCTAGGCTGAGTCTAGGCGGTGCGCAGTCCGGCCATGCACACCGCGCGGCTCTGCCGACAGGGGGCGCTGCGCACCCGAGCGACTCCTGGGTGGGACGGGAGGGCCCTGGTGCCCCCTCCAGGCGCCCCGCTCTGGACCCCGTGGCTGTATCACTCCCGCCGCTCGCTGGCCCGGAGGCCCGAGCGGGTAGGACCCTGCGCCTCCAGCCCAAGGGCGTGAGGGACGCGGGGAGGCCGAGCGGGGGACACGGGGCGCCGCGGTCAGGGCTCGGACGCGCACGATCCGGACGGGACGCGACGAGAAGGGACGGGACGGAGGCTCCTGAGGACGGCTGGGCGGCCGGGCCTCCCCCTGCCCCGCAGCACCCCGCGCTCGGGCGGTGGTCAGTCCGCTGAGCCACATAGCCGCGTGCCCGGAGGAGAAGGACGCCCCGTTTTCCACCCCTCCCACGCCCTCTGTGGTCTTCCTGCCTCTGTGAACTCACGGGCCCTGCACCGCTCCGTGGGTGCCCCTGGGTCATCCGTGCTGTTAGTGGAGACAGGTTCTCCAAATTCACGTCCCCTGGGGACCCTGGTGGGGCTTGGCCGGCAACAGGGCCCCTGAAGAGGGAATCAGAGCATCTGGAGGCGAGGCTGTTCTGCCTCAGCCTCCTGAATCCAAAGAGAGGATACTCAGGAGGGAAAAAACGAGACACACACAGAGGAGAAGCTACATGGACCTGGTGGCCAACTGGAGGTGGAGCCACAAGCCAGGGTCGCCTGGAACCCTAGGAGGAGGCAGAGGCAGAGGCAGGTCGGTCTCCCTGGGGCCTGTGGAGCGCATCCCATGCCTCAGTCCCAGCTGCCCTGTGCCTGACTGAAGATGGCACTGCTCTGCACACACACAGCACCCGGTCTCCGTGTTAATCTGGGCTTGCAACAACAGCTTCTGGGGCTAGGGGTTTCCCGTGTTCCTCTGTTTGCTGTAGCCGGTGAGCACCAGTCTTGCCCTGACCTCCTCGTGGCCCCAGAAGAGCTGCTGCCGCCCCAGGCATCACACACCCAGGCTCTCAGGAGTCTGTGACTCTCAGAGCCCTTCCATGCAAACCCGTGACCGATTCTCCTCAATTCTGCTACAACATGCAGCCAAATCCAGCTGTGGCACACAGGGCCAGGATTAGCACCGTGCCCAAGGGCCTCAACCCACCGGATTGTGCTGGGCAGAGACTTTGAGCTCTGATTCACCTGTTCTCAGAGCGCAGGATGTTGTGCAGCCACCACTGTAAGACAGTGTGCATGGCCCAGCGCTGGCCTCTTCAGAGGGAACCGTGTCCCCTCAGCAGCTGTGCCTAGAGCCTCGCTCCAGTCTCCGGCAACCGTGAAGCCTCTGCATGTCTGGACTCCCCCGTTCTGCACATTTCTGGGTCACAGAGCCACAGACCATGTGTCCATCTTTGGTGTCCGTCTTCCTCAGCTTGAAAAAATGTTTCCAGGCCAAAATATGTCAGAGCTTTGCTCTTTTCGTGGCTGTGTCATACTCCACCCCCATAGGGCCCACATGGTGTTTCTTTTTTTTTGAGACAGAGTCTCGCTTTGTAGTTCAGGCTGGCCCTGAGCTCACTATGTAGCCCAGACAAGCCTCAGACACAGCAATACTCCTGCCTCTGCCTCCCTAGTGCTGGGATGACAGGCATGAGCCACCACGCCCGACCCACATAGTGTTTTTACCTGGTCCTTCTCCAAAGGCCACTCAGGTGGTTTGGACCTTCTGGCTGCTGGAATAGGGTCTGGGATACGGGGCCACATTTACAGGGACCGGCGACTGTCCTGCACGATGGCCCTGGTGTCTCCCTGTCCCTCAGCAACACAGGCACAGGGCAGACTTATTCCAGTACCACACACGACAAGGTGTGGCCTCTCACCTGCCTAAGCCTCATCCGGATCCCTCATTTATTTATTCATTTATTTTTTGGTACTTGAGATCAAACTCATGACCTTGCGCTTGCAAGACATGCACTGGAATCACTGAACTAAATCCAGTCCATTTTTTGTTTCTTGGGGGACAGGGTCTCGCTGTGTAGCCCAGGCTGGCATTCAACTCTTAGCAACCCTCCTGCTTCAGCCTCCCGAGTGCTGGCATTATAGGTACGTACCACTGTCCCCAGCTCCCTGAAAGTCGAAGGTGGCTGTGGAGTATGGGATTGAACGTGTCCACTGCACCTCCAGGATGCGGTGGCCGGGGACGTCATCTAGTATTCGATCAATGAACTCTCCAGCTGAGGTTTCAGGAAAAATGCAGGCCAAGGACTTGACATTTACGCTCAAGTTTTAAAATAGGACGGATATATTCTTTTCTTTGCAATTTTAATTTTTACTCAGCTCAGGACTGCAGGGTGTAAGGGGCCCCTCGTCCTGGGGAAGCAGTGTGGGGGCAGAAGAAGGCTTCACTCTTGTTAGGCCCCTCCCTCTCTCTCCCTCCCCCCTCACTTCCTTCCTTTCTGCCAAACGTCCCCTCCCTGGCCCTGTCCTGCCTGTCACCTGCTCATTGTGCTGTTTATGTGCACCTGGGGCTCCTCTCTGCTGGGGAACCGTGCAGCTTGTGTATCTGGTTTATGTCACTAAACATCATGGTCTCTGTTGTCTACATACAGAATCTCTCTCTCTTTCATCTCTCTGCCTCTGTCTCTCTATTTTTTACTGAAACCATGCTTCTGAAAAACATAAAAAAGAAAATAAAACTATGCCTCTGATCCATGTCGCTTCCCCCTCGACCAGCAAGGAAGACGCGACCGCGAACTCTTCTTTTTGTTGTTTTATTTAGGATCTTTCGCTTGAGCAAAAACAAAAAAGCTCTCCTTCACAGGCCTCTCTCAGTGTATATATACATAGTCATCAGCCAATGCCTGAAGGACACGTGGCATTCTGGGATAGGCGGCTATACAGCGGAAGCGAACTGGCTGATCAGGCAATGCCTAAATATAGACTTGCTTTTCAGCGGATATAGACCACTTGACCTACTTCCTCAGCGCCATCTTTTGGGCGCGGTTGCCCTTTGGCTCTCCACAGATCCAGGCGTCAGAAAGCCCACTTAGGAATCCGCACACTTGGGAGGCTGAGACAGGAGGATCGCCCCAACTTTGAAGACAGCCTGGAGGACATAGCGAGATCGGCTTCATAAATGTGAACCAAAACAGAAATCAATCAGCCAGTCCATCCTGAAAGCCTATTTCTCCTTGAATAGCTTCTATCTCCTTGTGTCACTACAGCAAACGGCCATGTATTTTCTCATGAAGAGAGCATGTATACCTTTTTCTACGAAGAGGATCATCTACGTAGTTTTAGGCTAGGCTGTCAATCTGTACGTGTTTTGCTGAATATCGGTGTATATTTTGTGTGATCGCTGGCACATCACCGCATTTTCATTTTGCCTCGGTAACTTCTGCCTCCCGGCCTGGCGTGTGGAGCCAGGAAACCCCTGCCTTTGGCACTAAGATCCGGCCGGGAGACTCACCGCAGCGTTTTTAGTTTGGTGTCTTGTTTACCGGTGGCCGGAGACGGGCTGCGGTGCTCAGTGCTCGAGTGCAGCTCGGGCCATTGGAAACCGAGTTCCGGCATCTGCGGGGCTGGGCCACGGCCGCCCGGGCAGAACCCAGAACCCAGAACCCAGAACCCAGTGGGGGGCTGAGGGCCGGAGACAGGTCTGCGCCATGAGCGGGAATGAACACGCTGCCAGAGTTAGAGTTGTCTGGAGGCGCCCTGTGCCCTCGGGCAGAGCAGGGAGGCAGAGGCCTCGGAGAATAGAGCCTTTTTTTTTTTTTTTGCTTTTTGGAGACAGGGTCTTGCTTTGTAGTTCAGGCTGGCCCTGAGCTCACTATGGTGCCCAGGCAAGCCGCCGCGAACTCAGCAATCCTCCTGCCTCTGCCTCCCGAGTGCTGGGATGACAGGCGTGAGCCACCACGCCCAGCATCATATGTGGTAACCGGGGATCGAACTCAGGTCCTTACGCTTGCGAGGCAGGCGCCGGAACCACTGAGCTAACCCTCTTTAATAACAAAGCTGCTGCCGGCCTCAGCTCTGGGAAGTGCTTAAGCAGCCAGGGCTGGGGCACAAAGGACTGGCGGGTTCTGCCCTGGAGGGAGCTGGGTGCGAGGGAGAAGGAGAGGGCGTGTGTGGGGGAGACAGAGACGCAGACACAGAGAGACAGAGACAGGGAGAGACAGACAGAGACAGAGAGAGAGGGAGAGACAGAGACAGGGAGAGACAGAGACAGGGAGAGACAGAGAGGGAGAGACAGAGACAGGGAGAGACAGAGACAGAGAGAGAGGGAGAGACAGAGACAGACAGAGACAGGGAGAGACAGAGAGGTCTCCCCGGGGGTCTGGGAGCCGCCATCGCAGCCGCACTTCCTGGGAAGATGGAGGGAAGAGGGCCCTGTGTGCGCCTGGGCTGCGCTGCACGGCCCGGCTCCCGGGAGGAAGCACCTGGTCCGTGTCTCCCAGGCCGGGTTGACCGTGAGCAGCGGGCACCGGGACCCAGGAGCGTCCGGTTCTTCCCGAGGGCTCAGAGCGCCATTGGATTTGCTGCCTGCTGCGGCTCTTCCTTCCGGCCGGCCTGGCGGAAGCGGACAGCAGGCCAAGCGGGTCGCGAGCCCACACCGCGGGTGCCCAGGGCCCAGACAACCTCGGGCCTCTTCCGCGCTCCGAGCACCTTGCTGGCACCGAGCCACCCACCCGAGACTCCCTCTCCACGGCCCCGGCCCCGATGTTCCCGAGGCCTGAGGGCTGCTGGGCCTCGCGTGGAACATTCTGGAATGAGACCGCACACTGGGGCTGGCGTCTTCCCTCAGGGATGCGTCTCTCGCGGCCGGCCCTTTGCCACCGTGCACCCCACCCACGCCTCACACGGGTCCTCAGCCCCCGGCGGGCAGCCCGCGCTCCAGAACACGAGACGGCGGCTGCTCCAGCCGTGTGAGCTGCTGAGCTCGGGGGCCACGGACCCTTCCAGAGCCGCGGGCCCTGCCCCGAGGAGCCAGGCCGAAGCGGGCACTGTGCCTGTGGGTCACGCGCAGGCCCTGAACCCCCGGCCCTGGCCTTGGTCCTGCACCCAGACCCCGTCCCGGGGACAGCACGTCTCCCTGGCCAGGCTCGGACCCAGCAGAGCACAGGTCGGGGACAGGGAGCTGTGGCTTGGCGTGACCTCCACACCGGCCACCAGGGTCTCCTGCGGGGTGTGCGGGCCGCCCAGCTCCTCCCTCACGGGGCTAGGTGTGGACCTGGCGGGCAGCAGGGAGAAACATGAGCTTGAAACCTCGTTCTGTGCCACGCATTCGGGTCCACGTGCCTTTCAGCCCAGCACCTGGCAGGCTGAGGCAGGAAGGTCATCCCAAGTTCCAGGCCAGCCTGGGCTGCACCATGTCTCTGTGGAGTTTGGTCACCAGAGGCGGCTTCCTTCTGTGTGTGTCTGCGTCCTTCTCTCTCTTGGCGGGGCTGTTGATGGGCGAGTGGATGAGCAGAATATTACACAGCCATGAAAAGAACGGTCTGAGATGCTGGCTGCAGCATGGAAGGGTCCTGAGGCCGTGGGGCTGGGGGGCACTAGACACACAGCGCACAGAGTGTGAGCTCCACTGACGTGAAACGTGCAGCACAGGGAAATCCACGGACAGGAAGCGGGACGGGGGATCCGGACAGACAGGAAGCGGGACGGGGGATCCGGACAGACAGGAAGCGGGACGGGGGATCCAGGCGAAGGAGGTAGATGAGGGGCCCAGGGCCGGAGGACAGAGACTCCTCACGGAGGCCGGGGATGTGGACGTCTCGGAGCCTGAGGATGTTCTTGACCATGTGGTGGTGTTGTCGGCTACTGAACTGTCTGCTGTACACTGGGGACTTCCATGGCATGTGAATTTCACTTCAAATTGTTTGAACTTCAGAAAAATAACAGAAAAGGAGCCAGCACCTGGCAGGGTCCCTGTGGGGACCCGAGTCCAGGCCCTCTCAGGAGGAATCTCCAGTCTCTGTCGCCACCTGCTGTACGTGCCAGGACAGGGCACCTCCTGTGGGCGTCCGGCTCTGGTCCAGGCAACAGCAGGGAGGGCGGCCTGCGCCCCAGCCTGGCTTCCTCTGCCCCTCATTGCCTCCTGGGAGCCGCCCAGAACGTGCCTGGCTCCCAAGGGCCCCCCAGGGGTGTCTGTGCCACCTGTGAGGCTGTCTGCAAAGATAAAGCAGCAAGCTGGGAGGCTGAGGCAGGAGAGTCACTGTGAATTCAAAGCCAGTCCAAGCTACATAGTGAGCTGATGCCCAGCCTGGACGGCACAGTGAAGCCTTGTCTCTAAGATGGGTAAATAAATACATGAAATCAAGTGGCAAATGAAGTCAGGACAGAAAGTTTCCTTCCCTGTGGTGTCTGCCGCTCAGAGAGGACGTGCGGTGCTTGCATGTAACATTCCTGTCTCGCCCCCCCCCACACACAGGGTGCTGGGGTGGGATCTGGGGACGGCCCCGAGGCCCCTCCTGCCGCCATCTCTCGGGATTCAGAGGCCCATGTCGTGGGTCTGCAACCTGAGCCCAGATTTCACACTGGCTTCACAGGAAAAGCACAGTTTCTGTTCACGGAGACAAGGGTCAGAACCAACATGGGGGACTCGGTTTGCTGTGAATATTTTGAAAAGGTTTCTGCTAATTAGACAAAAAATATTTGTTTAGAGTCAGGGTCTTGCTGTGTAGTCCAGGCACATCTTGAACTACTACGGAGCCTAGGCTGGCCTGGAACTTGTAGAGATCTTCCTGCTTCAGCCTCTTCATTTAATCCCAGAGCCCTCGGCTCAGCCCAGCCGCACCTTGTCCTGGGACTGGCCCTCTCTGGGCTGCTGGTCCTGTTCTCCTGCGCCAGACTTTCTGTGGCTCTGGCTGGAGGGCCAGGGCAAACACTGGGGCCTCTTCACCAGGACACGCCCTGCGCCGCCCGCTGCTGGCCAGGAGAAGGCAGGATTCCTGCACCCACGAACCCGCAGAGCCCAAAGGCCGGGCGTCCCCGCTGGCAGCAGGGACAGAGAGTCCCCTGGAGACGCCACCTGTGCGGAGCACACAGTGGTCAGCGTGGGCTGTCGGGTGCACAGGGCCCTGTCTTCCTCCTGGCCCTGCAGACCTGGACATGAGGAGTTTACCCTGAAAATAAAGTATGCAGACATCGGGCGTGGTGGCTCATGCCTGTCATTCTGGCACGCAGGAAGCAGAGGCGGGAAGGTCTCCATGAGTTCGAGGCCAGTCTGGGCTACATGCACAGTGAGACCCTGTCTCAGTAAATAAATGAAGACAGACGTAGGAAAATAACCACAGCAGCCCACTAGGGGTCACTGTCGAGCCTGACTCCAGAGCCAAAGGGCACAGAGACCGGGCTAAGATTCAGCCTCAGCTTCTCAAAGAAAAACCAAGAGCCAATTCCTGATGCACTGTGGCGAATCTTTTCACAGTCTGGGTCCAGTCTGCCTCGTGGGGCATCGCTCTTATGCAGCAAGGCTAAGATTACCCACCGTCGGTGGGCGTGGTGACGTACCCTGTAACGCCCGCACTGGCGAGGCTGAGGCAGGAGGGTCTTCCTTCCTGTGGGTTTGAAACCAGCCTGGAATACACACAAACAACCCCACGCTGTGGCTGGCCGGCCTTCTGCTGACATGTGGGCAGGGCGAAGGGAAGGGGGCGGATCCCGAAACCTGGGAAAGAGGAGGAAAGCAGCCAGTATTTGCAAATCGGAGGGTCCATTTCCAGAAGATGGGAGAGGAAGCTGCGAAGGGGCTGGGACCGGTAGGAGGCGGCGGGGTGTCCGGCCTCACACCGGAGCACCGGCCCTGCACTTGCTTTCCATAGCTTTTCACCCGCGGCGTGTTCCACACTCCCACACCAAGAGGCCTGGGCTCCCTGAGCCAGAACAGGATGAAGCAGCCGGGAAAAGCATCTCCATGTCATTTGTTTCTTTGTCCCCTTTTGTAGCTGTTGTTTTGAAACAGGGGGTCACTATGTAGCCCATGCTGGCCTCAGAGTCAGAGATCCTCCTGCCTCAGCCTCCCAAGAGCTGTGCTGACAGGTGTGCACCCCTCTTCTTAGCATGTGTCTTACTTAGAAGGAAGTAGCTTTCTACAGTGTGGGAAAATATGCAACATGGACCAGGTCCTGTCCTTAGCTCATGCCTGTCATTCCAGCACTCGGGAGGCTGAGGCAGGAGGATCCCAAGAGCATGGGCTGCATAGTGAGAGCCTGTCTCAAAACGACAAAATGAAAGGCTCGTCAGAGACTGTCACGGGGCTCCGCGGAGGCCTCTGGGTGGCTCCTGTGGGCTGCTTGTCCTGGTTGTCTTGGTGACCACAGGGGGCTCTGTCCACGCTACCCATAGCCCCACGTGGCCCAGCCAGGCTCGGCTGAGGCGGGACAGTCACACGTTCCTCTGAGCTGTTTCCTAAAGTTCGGCGTGTAGGATGGACTGGCCAGTGTTCCTGGACCCAGCAGGCAGGGCGGACACGGGACAGGGAGGCAGAGGCCACCCACGTCATACCTGGGGAATGGCTGGCATGGCCAGGCCGGGTGAGGGGTGGTGACATCACACTCAGAGCTTGGGGAGGCGGAAGCCCTGGTGACTCTTCGGGAGTGGAAGGGGGCAGGGCAGTAACTGTGTCCTCCTGAGGCCGGGAGCAGGGACAGGGACCCAGCAGCGCACTCAGGAGGCTGAGGCGGGAGCATCCTTGTGAGTGTGAGGCCCACCTGGACTACACAGCAAACAACCAGAACACTTGAACAGAGCCTGGCGTGGTGGCCTTGCGCTCCCGCCTGCCCTGGGGACTTTGTGGGGACCCCTCTGCCCGTGGGGACCCCTCTGCCCACGCCCACCTGCCACGCTCCCCGGGGGGCACTGGCCCGCCCTGGGGTTTTGGCAAGTCCAGGCCGAAGGCCCAGAGCTGACTGGGTCCTCCGTGCTCTGGGGGCTGGGCGGGGGTGCGGCCCGCGGGGGGGCGGCCAGGAGCCCGCGCTGGACGAGGGGGCGCAGTGGTGGCGGGGGTGGGGGGGTGGGGCGCTCCCTGGCCGGCCTGGGGCCCCGAGGAGGCGCATGTGAGCAGCACAAGGGCCACTTGGGGCCGGAAGGGGCCTCCAGGGCTGGGATCAAAGCTCAGTGTCGCAACCATGGAGGGGGGAGAGCGCCTTGTTTGCCACGTGTGTGGGCCGGGGTGGGGGGGACCCAGCTGCGGGCAGAGGCCCGGGAGGCCAGTTTTACCCCCTGGGGTGCTCCTTGTATTCATTTACTCATTGGGTTCTCTGAGGCGGAGTCTCCCGATGCAGCCCAGGCTCGCTGGGACTCTCAGAGACCCTCCTGCCTCAGCCTCCCGAGGGTGGGAGGACAGCCGGGCCCCTCCATGCCCGGTGTGTCGTCGCTTTTAGAAATCATGGGAGCTGGCAAGCTGCCCGAGTCACCTTCCTGGTGGTGTCCCTGCCCGGCCCACATGCCACGGGCGAGTCCTGGGTGGGGCTGTCACTGCCTCGTGGTTCGGAAAGCTGCCAGCGCTCGGGAGGCTGAGGCAGGAGATGCCCTTGAGTCCCGGGCCAGCCTGGGCTACGCGGCAGGACTTCATTTCCACAAACTGCAAAGAGGAAAAGGAAAGAAAGAAAAGAAGGAAGTAAGAAAGGCCGCGTCTTTCTGCAGTCTGCAGCGCGAGGCGGGGCCTCCCTGGCGACCTGGGGACCCGCAGGCAGCCGGAGGGACCCGCTCCCTCCCTTCTCCCGCCCACCGGGACAGGAACCCCGCTGGCGCGCTGGGCTGGGAAGCGCTGGGTCCCCAGAAACCGGCTGGGCGGCCCGGGTGGCGGGTGACTCCATAGCCGGCCTCCAGCCACCACGCTCCGCCGTCTGTCCGCCGTCTGTCTGTCCGTCCGCTCCTCAGGTGGAAGCGGCTGCCCAGGTGGACTCCACCTCGGCCGGCGTGGACCGTCCTGGCTGCAGGAGTCAGAGGGGAGCTATGCGGGGCGTCCACACCGGAAAGGCCCAGGGCGGCCACGGGAGGAATGTGCGGCACGCGGCCCGTCACGGGGAAGGCGTGGGCCCTGCATGGCCCTCTGCGGCCCGCCCCGGGGCTCACAAGGACCCAGGTCCCAGCGGGCGGGCGGGTCGGTGAGACTGGCAGCGGGCTCTGCCCTGCCAACGCCGCAGAGAAGCGCAGGACGGTCTGAGTCGGTGAGCGGCCGAGGC
>PVIC010045623.1:0-14554 GCA_004025085.1 Thryonomys swinderianus
GATTTTTTTTTTTTAGACAGGGTCTCACTTTGTAGTTCAGGCTGGCCTTGAGCTCACTATGTAGCCCAGGCAAGCCTCGAACTCAGCAATCCTCCTGCCTCTGCCTCCTGAGTGCTGGGACGCCAGGCGTGAGCCACCACGCCCAGCACTGTGATATGTGGTATTGACTGCTGGTGGGCATGAGTCACCACACCCAGCACTGTATGTGGTTACCAGGATCGAACTCAGGACCTTGCACTTGCGAGGCTTGCACCGGAACCACTGAGCTAAATCCCTGGCCCCCTCTTAGGATGTTTTTAGTACCTTTAACAAAAAATTCTTCTTACCCCTTTTTTATAATTTGGACTTTATAGTCAGCCAAACATAACAGAACCAAATTATATTGACATTAAAGCTAAATGTAATACTTTCTCAAATATTATATTAGGTACTTGAGAAGGTATGGGGAGGCTAACACTAACAGGTGACTGATGAGACCTACTGGGGGCAGGGCAAGCTGACCTGTGTAATAGTTATTCTGCAGTGTACCTTGAGGACTCAACGAAGAGTAGAGCAGGGGGCCAAAGATTTGGCTCAGTGGTTCTGGCACCTGCCTCACAAGCGCAAGGTCTTAACTTTGACCCACAGTACAGACAGACAGGGAGTGAGTGAGGGAGGAAAAACAAATACAAACCAGGAGGGAAACTGACAGAGGAATATCTAAACTATAAAATGCTGATGTTTGGAACCACCTAACATTATGAACACATTTTCCTTCTATATTAACCACAGAACAGGCCAAGTACTCTACTACGCATACTATACCCTGTTCTTTCTATGCAGCTGATGACACTATTCAAACTTCTCATTTCCTAATATCCAAAGAGAGAGGGGGCCACTGTTTTTATGCAAACAGCTACTGCACACCAATCTTCAAAGCACTACAGAATAAGCCAGTTCACCAATTAATATTCAGGTTATTTAAAGGCTGCAGAAGATATGCTAAATATACTGTTCTTTTCACCGCTGACATTAACTATTAAGTGGCAAGTACATTATCCTTTGTGGAAATCACAATTTCATTTACAATAATAATTAAGTGCAATCAATCTATAGCTGTACTGAGAGAAAGAATGGACAAGTGGACAGGGTCTGACTTTTTTTGGGGGGAATAACAGGAATCAAACTCATGACCTTGAGCTTGTGAGTCAAGTGCCAGAACCACAGAGCTAAATCCCAGGCCCAAGGTGTGAATTTTAAGTCATAGGAAAATTTAAAATTGTAAGATGCCACCTTTTTTTGAGATATATGCACCAAAACTCAGTAAAAACATGTTTAACTATTTTATCTTACACTACAAATGTATGTTCAAATAATTTAAATCTTATTTGCTAGCCAGGAGAACACAGCAAGATACTGATTACAAAACTTGAATTTTTTTTTTTTTTTTTTTTTTGCTTTTTGGAGACAGGGTCTCACTTTGTAGTTCAGGCTGGCCCTGAGCTCACTATGGTGCCCAGGCAAGCTGCCGCGAACTCAGCAATCCTCCTGTCTCTGCCTCCCAAGTGCTGGGATGACAGGCGTGAGCCACCACGTCCGGCACTGTGGTATGCGGGATCGAACTCAGGTCCTTGCACTTGCAAAGCTGGCGCCGGAACCACTGGGCTAACCCTCCAGCCCCAAAACTTGAATTTTTGAGTCAGGGTCTTGCTACGTACTCTAAGTCAGCCTTGAACCTGGTATCTAGCCCATGCTGACCTTCAACTTCCAATACTCCTGCCTTAGCCTCTCAAATTGTACAGACTTGAGTTGCAACCATTCCCAGTTCTACAAAAACTTAAAAATACTGTAATGTTTTTATAAAAAAGAAAAATTACAATATAAGAACATTTAAAAATCTGATACCACTTATTCACTCATACTACATATTACAGTCAAGCTGACTTACCATTTATTCAACATCATTTAATAAATTATAATACATGCTTGGTTCTTGATGGAGTCAACCTGAAAATTTACAAATGATTCAATGCAAGTTATTGTTTGTTTTTTGCTTTTGAGACAAGGTCTCACTACATAGCCCAGTCTGGCCTCAAACTCAAAACAGTGCACTTGCCTCAGCCTCCTCAGCCCTGGGATTACAGATGTACACCACCAAACCTGGCAGAAAACATAGGTTTTATAAAGTTGAGGGGTTTTTTTTAAAGGTTTATTTTGGCTATGAGTTATTCTTTGTTTTTGGGGGGGTTACCAGGGATCAAACGCAGGACCTTGCGCTTCCAAGGCAGACACAGTGCCACTCAGCTAAATCCCTGGCCCCAAGATGAGCTTCTTGAGGTAACCCTTGTACAAGTGATTTAATATACTAGGTGCCAGGCACTGCACTTGCGCTTGGAAATAGCAGTAACTCTTGGTTCCTGCTATTCATTAGTTAGGAAAGAAGAGCAGAGATGAACAGCCCCTGATGTTGGTGAAAACAACAATCACAGAGGAAGCATTTGACGACAATCAGTATGTCACAATAGACTACAGCACTCTTACACTATATAAAGGAATGAATAAAAATTGGCCTTTTTCATAAAAAGCAACATAAATCCAAAACCATTTATCTCAACCAAAAAAAATTTAAATTAATGAAATCAGAATGTGGGACCTCTCCTCATAACATAACCAAATGCCATTTGAGTGTATGATAAATGGCAAAAAGAGGAAAAAAATATTAAAATGCTGGCCATTTACGTAAAAATTACATGTAATATAGAAAGCAAAGGGGGTAGTTGAAAGTGAAAACTATTTTTAACTCAACATAGCTAGGAAATTATGCCAGACATTTTGATTTCATGATGATATTACCCGCTATTAAACAATAGCATTAGACAGTTCTGTTTTTTAATTACCTTGGTTAAGAAGAAAACTAAAGAATCTAGGTGACAGACCATTTTATTAACAGGACCCATGTCTCGTCTGAGTTAAACTAGTAATGACTCAGTTACAAACAGGCAGCCAGCGAGCAGCTTGCTGGTGCTTGCTCTGCCTCCCTTTTCCTCATCTCTTGGAAAAACTGCATGCAATGCCGCACGATCTCACTCACAAAATAAATACAGGAAAGAGGACGGGAGGGTTGGGTGGGGAGGTGAGCAAAGCTCTGGGCTCCACCAGGGGAAGGCTGTTCCACAAGAATTGCTACAGGGTCAAAAGTTTACAGTGGTTTCAATTTCACCTTTTAGCAGCCAATCCCTAAGCAGAGACTGTACACTGACCCCTCAGGCTGCAAATGAACATTAACTCATTGGCTACCAAAGCTGCATATATTTCTTTTTTACTTTATTTTTGTTAAGGACAAGAAGGAGTGGAGAAGACAAGGAACATCTTAAGTTCAAGGTGACAATTACATTTTAAACAGGTGTTAGGGGGAGAAATGGAGTAATTATCCTTTTTCTCTTTGAAATCCGTCACTTTATCCTATATCTAACAAACCAATCACTAATGCTATTATCAAGACAAAGAATGAATTTAAGCAGGTTAAGGAGCCATTAACTTCCAAAAAGCTGCACTTCTAATAACTTCTGATAAAAGAATGCTTTCAGCAAATGCTTTGAACACATTTCTGTGGGCTTGAACCACTGGATACATGTGTGACTGTTCCACACAGAGTTAACTATCCTATGTGTGACTGTTCCACCCAGAGTGACTATCCCATGCCACCCGTTAAGACAGTCATGCATGTACCACTGTGGTTCAGAGCTGCAAGCAACAAGACATACAAACTACGACCCCTTTGTGAAAATGTTAAAGTAACCCCAGACAATAAAGATTTTTAATTAAAATATTTATACTACAAATTTTTATCTGTATAGACTCCACCTCTCCCCAGATTAGTCAAGCATGCAATGTGCCCATCCATTCATCCAGTAATAAACAGAAACGAAGGCAGAACTCCTACTTAAATTCCCTTTTACCTATATATTTCCTTTAAAATCAAGTTATCAGCCAAGGTGGCAGCATGCAGCTTTATCCCCAGTACTCTATTAGAGAAACTGCTTAGATAGGAAGATTAATTCAAGGGCAGCCTGAGCAACAATGAAAGACACTGACTCAAACATAAGTAACAATCTCTACTACATACACCTTAACTGTACTACATTTAAAAATTAAGATTCCGGACATGATGCCTCACATCTGTAATCCCAGCACTGGGGAGGCAGAGGCAGAAGGATTGCTCAGTTCAAGGCTTGCCTGGGGTACATAGTGAGCTCAGGGCCAGTCTAAACTACAAAGCAAGACTCAGTCTCAAAAAAAAAAAAGTAGATTCCTTTAAAGCACTACAGAATAAAAGTGAAATGGCTACACTGAGTGCTCGCTCTATCAAAATCTTCAACTAGGGCCGGGTGTGGTGGCTCACGCCTGTAATCCCAGCACTCGGGAGGCAGAGACAGGAGGATTGCTGAGTTCAAGGCTTGCCTGGACTACATAGAGAGCTCAGAACCAGCCTGAACTACAAAGCGAGACCCTATCTCAAAAAAAAAAAAAAAAATGTTCAACTAGGGCCAGAGATTTAGCTCAGCGGCTCCAGTGCCTGCCTCACAAGTGCAAGGTCCTGAGTTCAATCCCGGTAACCACAAACAATGCTAGGCATGGTGACTCACGCCCACCAGCAATCAGTACCACATACCACAGTGCCAGCGTAGTGGTTCACGCCTGTCATCCCAGCACTCAGGAGGCAGAGGCAGGAGGATTGCTGAGTTCGAGGTTTGCCTGGGCTACATAGTGAGCTGAGGGCCAGCCTGAACTACAAAGCGAGACCCCGTCTCAAAAAAAAATAACGAAAATGTTCAACTAAACCCCAAATTAGAAGACAGTTAATTTACAGCTAGCAGTACCTTTTTCCTTTACAACTGTTGATTGCATTTTAGCAGCCCTATTGATTTAAACTTAACTCTCTATTTAGGAGGTCCTCCAGGTGTGGTGACACACACCTGTATCCTCAGCACTTGGAAATGTGAGGCAGGAGGGTCACTGCAAGTTCTAGGCTACATAATGAGTTCAAGGCTACTCTGTCTTGACCAAAACAAACAAAAAATCCTTACAAAACTACAAAAGCACCACCACTGCCTAAGGAAACAATTTCATATGGGATATTAATTCTTATTCAAACAGGCAACAGACACCACAATTACTTTGGAAAAACCCAAAAGCATAACTGCTGAAGGGCTCCCAATATACTTCATAATGTACTATTTGTATACCCGTGGCAATTTAACATCAGTTGTTCATGCTAATATGGTTTCTTAATTCAGCATTAAACCAAGTAATTTTCTAGTAAGAACTCTCAAACCCTGAGATTTAAGTGTATGCACATTTGGCAACAAAGTCTATAATTTTAAAATAGCTGTAGATTTTTTAAATAGACATTTAAAAATGTCTTCTATGTATCTCTCTACAAGATGGCTTCATTCTGAGAGAAAATGGATGCGATAAAATTCTACATCAAGTCAGCATGTTAGCAAGATGCTTTTTTGTGTGTTCTGAATTTGATTAATACAAGCCAAGGTCACTTCCTGAAAGATGCCTACCACTGCAGCTGCAGGCAAACTAGGCTCCAGCGTAAAGCTGGGGGAAGGGAATGGGTGATGGCATTTATTAACACACAGAGGATTCCATCTCCACAAATAGCTACACAAGATGGAGGGAGAAAGGGGTAGGAAGGAAGATCCCAGATTCCTGTGACATTGCGATTAAAATAGTTCCATCCTTTAATATTTAAAAACAAAAATTAACTCAATGTAACATTCATATATCCAAATTATATAAAAATATCCTCACTGCTACAGTATGTAAAAATATTTTATGTAATGCTATATACAATAAGCCATTTAATGCTGGACACTAAAGTAAACTTAGCATTCAACACAATGCAATCTGTATTTGTCATGCAAAGCACCTACAAAAGAAGATACAAGTCCTTGAAGAAACAGAATCAGATGCTAATTTTTTTATCTAAAAACCAAGCATTGCATAAGTTATAAAAGTAAAATTCCAACTACAAAGCGAGACCATCTCAAAAAAAAAAAGTAAAAATCCAAACTTTACTGGAAAATACTTGATAAATTGTGCTCTGAAATTCAATTGAGTTCATCTTACCAGCATTAAATGCAAATATCCCTCTGTGGTCTAAACAAAAACATCAAAAAATACATTATATCAGCAACTAGAAAAAGTCCTCTCCTTAAACAGTTAATAATTTTATTGAGCAGTTACTATGCACAACTAGGAAACTATACTACATACTTTGCCTTTTATCTTTTAAGTCCTGTACACATTTCAACAAAGTGGATAAAATATTAGGCCCAGTTAAGAAACCTATGCTTTCCCTATAGTTTTCTATATATAATTTGTAATAGATGGACTCTCATTTTTCTTATCTATGAAATGAGAATTATACTTACACCATGATATCTGAAAGATGATCAGCAATTAACTTTTTAATGATTGTATAATAAACATATGCCCAAGCATTTCTTTGTTTTTGTTTTTTGTTTTATGTTTTGAGACAGGGTCTCGCTTTGTAGTTCAGGCTCAACTTCAAACTCAGTAATCCTCCTGACTCTGCCTCCCGAATGCTGGGATTACAGGCAAGAACCACCACACCCAGCATTGTGCTATGTGGTACTGATTGCTGGTGGGCGTGAGTCACCACGCCAGGTATTGTTTTATGTGGTTACAGGGATGAGCCACGGACCTTGAGCTTGCCAGGCAGGTACTGGAACTACTAAACTAAATCTCTGGCTCATCACGCATGTTTTTAAAACACTGCTGTATTTGTCACTGGCATTTCTATTTCCTACATAAATATAATTTTGTCATCCCTTGTATCCCTGATCTTTTTTCTGATTGAAATTTAGCTCAGTAATTTTGTTAAAGGTTTTTGTTTTGTTTTGTTTTGTTTTTAGTTTTTTTGAGACAGTCTATTGCTTTGTAGTTCAGCTGACTCTGAACTCACCAATGTGGCCCAGGCTAGCCTGGAACTCAGGCAATCTTCTTGCTTCTGCCTCTCGAGTGCTGGGATCACAGGCATGACCCGCTACACCCGGTTTAGCTCAGTAATTCAACAAGTGACTTTTTAAATCATGTTAGAAAGAAAAGGAAGGCAACCAAGTAAAAACATATTGTGGGAAGTCCCTAAATTGGCAGAATATAGTCCCTGAGTGTGGCTAAAAACAGGTACTCAGAAGAACTGAACAAGATCTCATCATAAACTGCTGGAGTTTGCATCTTCAGTGTCCCCCAAAGGGCCACATAGAAAAGGCTTGATCACCTGTGTTTTACTGCACAGAGATAGTGAAGGCTTTAAAGGTAGTCTGTTGCTTCTTCTTCTTCTTAAAGGACTAATGCAGCTTCTGAGCCAAATACAGAACCTGAAAGTAAATATTGACTATAAAACAAGACCAAACAAATAATAGTCTGCATGTTTTATTCATCTGCAAGTGTTTTTTTAAAAAGGTAAGTATTTTCTGGGGTACCCAACTGCCTATTCCATAAATGATGATTCCACAAATGTAAGATTCAAATAGAAAATACTCTCACCTGGAGGTGGTGGCTCACCCCTGTAATCCCAGCACTCAGGAGGCAGAGCAGCAGGAGTACTGCTGTGAGTTCCAGGCTAGCCTGGGCTACATAGGAAGTTTAGGGTCAGCCTGAACTACAAGGTAAGACCATGTCTCAAAAAATAAAAATAAAGTAAGTTTTTAACAAATAGCCAAGTACTATATCAGGTAAACTACTAATACTCAGCTGAATATAAGTATATTAGAAATCATATTAGAAAGTGAGGTGCAATGACACATGCCTATAATCCAAGCTACTGGGAGGCAGGCTGGGTAGAATGACAAGTTCAAGGCCAGCCTGGGCAACAAGGCAAGACTCTGTCTCAAAATATGAAAAAGGAGCCAGGCGTGGTGGCTCACACCTGTCATCCCAGCACTCGGGAGGCAGAGACAGGAGGATTGCTGAGTTCGAAGCTTGCCTGGGCTACATAGTGAGCTCAGAGCCAGCCCAAACTACAAAGCGAGACCCTGTCTCAAAAAAAAAAAAAAAAATGAAAAAGGGGTCTGGGGATTTAGCTCACTGGTTCCAGCGTCTGCCTCGAAAGCACAGGGTCCTGAGTTTGATCCCTGGTGCCACATACCACAATATCAGGCATGGTGGTTTACGCCTGTAATCCCAGCACTCGGGAGGCAGAGGCAGGAGAATTGCTGTGAGTTTGAGGCTGAATTCAGACCAGCCTGAACCATAAAGCGAGACCCTGTCCCAAATGAAATTAAAATTAAAAAGGGCCAGGGGTAGGCCAGAGATACAGCTCAGTGGTTCTGGCACCTGGCTAGCAAGCTTAAAGTCCCTGGTTCCATATCTGGTAAACACATACAGTACCAGGCATAGTGACACACACCCACCAAAAATCAGTACCACATACCACAGTGCTGGGTGTGGTGGCTCATGCCTATAATCCCAGCACTTGGGAGGCAGAGGCAGGAGGATTGCTGTCAGTTCGAGGCTAGCCTGGGCTAGAGTGAGCTCAGAGCCAGCCTGAACTACACAATGAGACCCTATCTCAAAAAAAAAGTGCCAGGGGTATAGTTTAGTGTTGGAGCACCTGCCTAGCTCGCAGAAGACCCTGGGTTCAAAGCTCCCAAATACTCCCAAAACAACAAAAATCACATTCAACTATAAACCTTAGCAATACCGTAAAGTAAAAATGCTAATATTTTGTACCTGCACATAGTTTGAACATAAGCTATTCATTCATTACACGAAAATTTACTGAAAGTATACCAGATCCTATACTACTGCTATTCTAGGCTCTATGAGTACTAAAGTAAACAGAACAGAAGATCCCCAGAAATCCTTAACTCAGAGAAACTAGTTTTTGGGCTCATCAAAGCGCCTATTACAGTTTTACCTCAGCTCATGAACACTTTTGTTTGTGAACAATTTGGCTCACCAACAGAAGTGCTGGCAAATTTTTTTCTTTGCAAACTTTACATTCAGTGATGAACATGACTGTAGCCATCTAACTCAAGAACATGAACAAGACCATCTTTTCCAAAATAATTCAATAAATTAAAGTTGTAAATGGAGATACCACTGTACACAAGTTCAAAAAGCTGTAATTCTATATACTTGAGATGTGATAAACCCTAAAGATGGAAAGGATATTGGATATTAACAAATACAGAAATACGATAGTTCCACAAAGTAAGAAGAGCCAAAGGTTGTGACATACTATAGGGAGAAAGTGGTGACTACAGGTCAGAGAAGGATTCTCTAGGGTGCAACTTTTTTTTTTTTTTGAGACAGGGTCTCGCTTTGTAGTTCAGGCTGGCTCTGAGCTCACTATGTAGCCCAGGCAAGCCTCGAACTCAGCAATCCTCCTGCCTCTGCCTCCCAAGTGCTGGGATTACAAGCGTGAGCCACCACGCCCAGCACTGTAGTATGTGGTATTGATTGCTGGTGGGCGTGAGTCTCCACACCCAGCATTGTATGTGGTCACCAGGATCGAACTCAGGACCTTGCGCTTGCGAGGCAGGCGCTGGAACTGAGCTAAATCTCCAGCCCATAGGGTACAACTTTTAATTCAAGAGCTACCAACATGCAAAGACTGTTCCCGATAAACCAGTGATAGTGGTGCATGTCTATAAATTCCAGCATCTGCAAGGCCAAGGCCAGCCTGAGCTACATAGATAATGTTTTTGGGGTTTTTTTTAAACATTTATTAATGGCAGCACAGCAGGCATATTAGGTGATTTTTTTTTAATAAGTGATGAATTTTGTTTTACATACTAATTCAAAAAACAACTGCTCCTGTTGTCACTACAATCTCTTTTGCTCATTTTTGGGGGAAGGGGGATATTGGGGATCAAACCTAAGGCCTTGCACACACACAAAAATGTTATACCACTCACACCCAACCCTTCCATTCACCATTTGAGCCTAAGAAAATGAATTGCTTAAATTAGTTTAAACTAGTTTGCACATAAAGAATGTAAGGAACATCTATTAAATTCCTAAAACATACAGCATTAATTGTCCATACACAAGTAGGGGGAGTGCAACTTCAGCTAAATCCCCAGCTTTGTCCACAGACAACTTTTAGCTGTGTTAGATAACTTGCTCATCTCTCAATTTATAGAGCAACCCAAGGTGGCTTTGAACTCACAGACCTCCTGTCTGTCAGCCAGGTGCCGTAATTACAGAGTCTGTAAATTTTAATTACACTAATCACTGTGATTATATATTTCAGTTCTAAAACAACCCAATACCAACTATTTTGCAATACTTGTCACAAAAGGGATAGAGTCAAAAAACACAGCCAACAACTATTAAGATTTCAAACATATAACTGAACAGTATTTAAAACTCTAGCCTATCTTGCATTTTCCCAGTTTGGAACTTTGGTTATGAAAAATCATTAGATGATTACAAGATTTTCCCACAATTAGAATCCCTTCTTACTCCTTGCTCTCTGAAATCCTCTCACCATGCCATTTGTCACAGAGCAGCAGCTATCCAATTGTGGTCACCAGACCAACAGCATCAGTATCACCAGTGCCTGGGAAGTGAGTAATGCAAATTCTTGAACCTTATCCCAGAATCAAAAATACTAAATATAAGTGGTCTAGGTGATTCTGTTAACCTTTAAATTTTAAGAGCTACAGCTAATGGAGGAAACCTGACTGGGTTGGAGATGTAGCTCAGTGGTAGAGTCCCTTATCTACCAACATGAAGCTATGAGTTCAATCCTCAGTACCACCAAAAACTAAAATAAAGCCTGGTATTTTTAGGACTGTGCTAAGAACATAGGCTCCTAAACATCAGGATCAGGGCTGGAGATGTAACCCAGTATAGAAATTGCCTAAAATGGGCAAGGCTGTGGGTTTGATCTTCAGCCCTGCAAAAAACAAATAAACTATGCAATAGAATTAATCATAGCCCCAAAAAGGAGAAATCAGTAAGATTCCTTTCTTCCTTTGATATACAAGAGTACTTCTCAAACCTCAGCGAGCAGCAAATCATCTGAAGATCACTAAGCCGCTAATACCTGAATCCCAGAGGTTAGAGATCACAAATCACCAGGCCTGGAGTACTACAGAAACATCACCCAGACAATAGAGAAAAACAGAATACACTTTTGAGTACCAATCTGCTAGAGCTAATCTTCAGAACTATCTCACATATTCCAACCTTAACACTCACACCCTTTCTCATCCTTAATAGTTGTGGTTTTTTTGTTTTGTTTTTGTTTTTGAGACAGAGTCTCGCTTTGTAGTTCAGGCTGGCCCTGAGCTTACTATGTAGCCCAGGAAAGCCTCCAAGTCCACAATCCTCCTGCCTCTGCCTCCCAGAGGGCTAGAATTACAGGTGTGAGCCACCATACCAACCACTGTGGTATATGATACTGATTGTTGGTGGGCGTGAGTCACCACACCCAGTGTTGTTGTAAGTGGTTACTGGGGATCAAACCAGAAACCTTGCATTTGCTAGAGGCGCACCGGAACCACTCAGCTAAATCTCTAGCCAAGATTCTATATTTGATGAATACTTTTTCCCCCCTTGCTCCCTCCCTTCCTTCCTGTTTTGTTTTCTGACCCAGGGTCTCACTTCATGGCTAAGGCAATACTACTGCCTCAGCCTCCCAACAACCTGAGACTAAAGGTACTAATAAAGCACCTAGCTCCATAATTAATTTAAATAATTTTATTAATTTAACTTCACTTTTAAAAACAACTTCAGGGCCGGAGATTTAGCTCAGTGGTTCTGGCGCCTGCCTCGCAAACCAAGGTCCTGAGCCCAGTAACCACAAACAATGTTGGGCGTAGTGACACGCCCACCAGCAATCAATACCACATACCACAGTGCTGGGCGTGGTGGCTCACACCTGTAATCCCAGCACTCAGGAGGCAGAGGCAGGAGGATTGCTGAGTTTGAGGCTTGCCTGGGCTACATAGTGAGCTCAGGACCAGCCTGAACTACCAAGCGAGACACTGTCTCAAAAAAAAAAATTTTTAACTTCATTTAACAAAATAGAGCAATTAAATTAGAAAATTTAAATTCACTATATTTATACCAAAATACTAGCAAACAGTTTTAAAGGGAATTGTACAAAATTTAATACAGTTCAAGTAAATATGACTTATAGCCACAACAAAAAAAATATTCTGAGGGGCCGGGTATTTGGCTCAGTGGTTCTAGCATCTGTCTTGTAAGCCCAAGGTCCTGAGTTCAATTCCCAGGTAACCACAAAGCACAATGCCAGGCATGGTGACTCATGCCCATCAGCAATCAGTACCACACACCACAATCCCAGGCATGGTGGCTCAGGCCTGTAATCCTAACACTCAGGAGGCAGAGGTAGAAAGATGGTTGTGAGTTCGAGGGTTGCATGGGCTACAGAGTGAGCTCAGGGCCAGCCTGAAATACAAAGCGGGACCTTGTCTTAAAAATATATATATTCTGAGACATCACAAAGAATACTAGGTTGGGGCCAGAGGGTTAGCTCAGTGGTTCCAGTGCCTGCCTCTCAAGTGCAAGGTCCTGAGTTCGATCCCCAGTAACCACATACAATGCTGGGCGTGGAGACTCACCCCACCAGCAATCAATACCACATACCACAGCACCAGGTATGGTGGCTCACGCCTGTAATCCCAGCACTCAGCAGGCAGAGGCAGGAGGATTGCTGAGTTCGAGGCTTGCCTGGGCTACATAGTGAGCTCAGAGCCAGCCTGAACTACAAAGCGAGACCCTGTCTCAAAAAAAAAAAAAAAAGAATACTGGGTTGGCAGACCTGGATTCTCTCAGAAGATCTGCCATGTACAATGTGAACTTAAAGGGAAATATGAGGAAATAATTTACCCAGAAACAGTAGGGCATACATACATCTAGTCTTGTTGAGACTTGCCCAAAAGCGACATGCAGTCACTCATAGGGCTATTGGGATGTGGATGAATCTAGAATGTGTGATACTAGGATTGAACATGTGACCTCGGATTAAGGAAGGCCCAAAATGGGCATGGTCCTGCTATCTAAAAGGTGAAGTAGACTGCAAGGGATAAAAGGGAAAAGGCTGCTGCTGCTGACTTCTGCCTGCCCTGTTACACCATGAACTGTTTCTCATCTATGATGCTCCTCTGCCATGACAACCTGCCTTGGATCTACCTGATTGAACCTCTACGAACTCTGACTATAACAAACTTTTTCTCCTTTAACTCTGGGTATGGGGTAGTTTTGTCTCAGCAATGAGAAAAGTAAGATAATACAGGTGATGCCAGTTGCTCAAGAGGTTGAGGCAGCAGGCTCACTTAAATCTACATGTTCAAAAGCAGCCTGGACAACATAGTAAGACTATCTCAAAATAACAATGTCATTTTAACAGTTTTTCATACAGGCATGTAAGAATTCCAATTCAATTTCCCATGTCTAAAAATATTCCAAACTAGCTATTGTAACTTTCCACCATAACCCACACTGCAGTTCCCAGATGTTCCAGGGTTTTTTTTGTTTGTTTGTTTGTTTGTTTTTGAGACAGGGTCTCACTTTGTAGTTCAGGCTGGCTCTGAGCTCACTATGTAGCCTAGGCAAGCTTCGAACTCAGCAATCCTCCTGTCTCTCTGCCTCCCGAGTGCTGGGATTACAGGCGTGAGCCACCACGCCCAGCTCCAGGTACTTTTATTTTTGCCTTTGCCCTCCTTTTTTTCTTTACTTGGTGCAAGCTCATTCTGCGGAACAGTTTCTCCACCAGTTTTCACCTTTACTTTCTTGACTACACTTTGTCTCTGTTAAATAAATTTATAATAAAAGTGTGTAAAGCTGAGAAAAGGAGTGGGTTAGACTTATAAATTCTGATCAGGGCCAGGGACTTAGCTCAGTGGTTCATGCGTCTACCTTGCAAGCCCAAGGTCCCAAGTTTGATTCACAGTAACCACCTACCACAATGCCAAGTGTGGCAACTCATGCCCACCAGCAATCAGTACCACACACCACAATACCAGGTATTGTGGCTCACACCTGTAATCACAGCACTCAGGAAGCAGAGGCTGAGGCAGGAGGGTCACTGTGAGTTGAAGGCTTGCTTGGACTATATAGTGAACTCAGGGCCAGCCTGAACTAAAAGCAAGACCCTGTCTCAGAAAAGAAAAATGAAAAGGCTGAAATTCCAACTCACTCTAGAAAGAATGGCTGTTCTCAAGAAATCAACCAGTCACAGGGCTGGAGATTTAGCTCAAGGGTTCTGGGGCCTCCCTAGCAAAAGCAAGGTCCCTGGTTTGATCCTGGTAACAACATACAACAATGTTGGGTGTGGTGACTCACAAGCACCAGCAATCAATACCATATACCACAGTGCAGGGCATGGTGGCTCAAACCTATAATCCCATCACTCCGGAGGCAGAGAGGCAGGAGAATTGCCAAATTGGAGGCAGGCTTGCCTGGGCTACATAGTGAGCTCAGGGCCAGGCTGAACTACAAAGCAAAACCCTGTCTTTAAAAAAAAAAAAAAAAAAAAAAAAAAAAAAAAAAAAAAAAG
>PVIC010045624.1:0-14507 GCA_004025085.1 Thryonomys swinderianus
GCGCGCTCTCACACGCCGCCCACACTCAGGAGCGAGACGCCGCAGGGAAGGCAGGCGGCCCGGTGACGGGACGCACTCAGGACGCCCTGTGCTGGGGAAGCCGGGAGGGCGGCGTCCCCCGGGGCGGGCAGCACGGCCTGCAGCCTCAGGCCGAAGGCTCCGAGCTAAGACGCTGCGACACGCCAGGCCGAGCCTGGGAGCGAAGCACCTGTTCGTAGGAATGGGGCCTTTCTCATGAAATAATTTTTAAGCTTGAACTGCTTTTAAGGCTGCGGAAACCCTCTGTTCAGGGAAAGGACGTGTTTGAGTCTACATTTCTCTTGAAATAGAGGCACAGTGGATTCACCCCCTCAGTTCAAACAGAACGAAAGTAGAAGCTGGCAAATCTTTAATACTTCCCTAAGAAACATATTGTAGTTTGAAAAAAAAGGAACTAAAAGTAACAAACCATCATCGATAGTTATTCCTAATAATGAGTCAGAGAAAGTCAATAACTCCACAATGACACACAATTCCATCTGAAAAACGTATGGGCTGTGGACACCCATGAGGAGATGGAGTTGAGACAGTTCTTGATCATCAGAAAAATTTCCCACTGTTCTGTCACAACTTCGTCTCTTGATTTTTAAGACCACTTCCACTACTTAAACTACCAGCAAATGCCACAAGTTTAAGAACTGAATTGTAAGGTTTAAACCGGCGGGGTGACTCTTGAGCAGAAAGCCCTAAGGAGAACATCAGCGCAAAGGGTGCAACAGCCTCAGATTCGAAAATAAAGCAGCTTCTTACCATGTTTATTGATGACACAGGACCAATGCTGTTAACGTAGATGTCGACATCGATGACGGTTGGTTTTACTGTGGAGACAAACACCAGGTGTGTTAGTACTCTGTCCCAGAAAGAGAGACAGGAGAGCACAGCTCAGGCCCCTCCTGACGGGCACACGACACCTGAAGGTTTGCTTGGAACACACGGGGTGTTTCTCCTTGGAACTTGTACATATGGCATAAACTGTGCTTGACTTTCTTTCAAAATCCTCAAAGGATGGAAGATTCTTATTTGTATTTATTAACTTATCAGAAAAAAGGGCATTTATCCACTGCAAATTATCCACTGTCAACGGCAGATGGACAACTATCACTGTCAATGGCAGATGAATATAAAATATTTTAGAACATTAGTTAAGTTTACTTTAAGACCAAAATTTGAGAGAAAATATAAAACATTGCCTAAGTAATTTCATGTCCAAGTTTTGCTATAAAGCTAAACACATGTGATGAGCAACATCAGTGATATACTTGGGTTATTTGTCCATGACGTGGCGGTCTAGTTATTGTCCAAAGCAAAGCAACTCAAAACAAGATAGAGTGAGTTCATGCTCCAAAGAAAACTAAGAAACATTTCCCCGTTATTACTATGACTTAAAGACACAGATACACACATACATCACGAAGTTTGAATCTTATAACTCAGAATTCTGTCCAGAAAGTCAAAGTAGCAGTTCCAACCTTTTTGACATAAGGGATACATTCTGTAAAGACAATTTTTCCACAGACAAGGGAGAGGGGGATGATTTCAGAACGATTCAGATGCATTACATATATTGTGCTCTTTATCTGTATCGTTACTGCAATTCTGTGAGGCTTATTTCTGTTATTATTCTCCTAAGGAAAGCAACCTGGAGCCCTGGCAAGCACAGTTCACAGCAGAGGCCATTGTCCAGTGAGGACCTACATAACGTCACCAGGATCTGACAGGACTCAGCTCAGGAAGGAAATGTGAATGAGGGCAGCAGCCGTGAACGGGGAGGAAGGCTTCCCGCCCACACCCCGCTCGCCTCCTGCCTGGACCCACATCCTCATGGCTGGGAAGCCCTTATTTAGACAGTTACCATTTCAATTATAAGAGGATAAAATTTATGTAACTAGACATTGTGGTAGCTAATACTGTGCACTGAACATTAAACCAGCTTATTTACCTTTTAAGAAAGCCAGTTCATCTTTCCTGGGCAGAAATGAACAGTACTGTTGATCAGGTAGATCACGAGTCAGGGAGTCGATGCTCTCTGATTGCAAGAATATTCCCTTTCACACCATTCAAGGTTTGACAGAAGAGAAGCCAGAGCCAATATCAGAATATATCTGTCTAGGAGGAATATATGAAACTCATAGGGAGTTTCCATGGAAACAAGAGTTGTATCTGCAATTATTTCAAGGCATGTACCTTCACTTTTGCTAAATGACTGGTCACTCACAAATGGATTCTGCACTCTACTTATATTGGTTGCATTTCTGAGCTCTCCATTTCTTGTAAAATTGCATGTTCAGTTATCTATGACACAGGTAATAACTTTGAGTCTTCCGCAGAATGAAAACCATGGTTATGACTTTAGCAAACTACTATAATGTGTGTCAGAACAACTAAGTCATGTTAGCTTCAGAGAGCTGTTGCACTTTGGAAAAAAGGAACACAATCCTTTGCATTATGTACATCACACTTGAGCTTCATAAAAGCAGTATTCTTCCTTTTAGACGAAGATTTATGAAGTTCTGTGAAAATTAAGTAGCATCTCTCTTTAGCTTCACTGGGTTTAACAAGTGTTCTGCCTCCAAATACTGTAAACCCATAGATTATGTCATACAGAAGGCTTTGTGAAGCGAGCCACTTAAGTGCTTATTTTTCCAAGAAACTTTTCAGGATGTTCTGGAGTACTTATTAGACTTTAGGCTTTTGGGGCTTTTAAATTGCATTTAATTAAAAGAACCTACAGAAATAAAGCTTTAATTACCTGAAGTGGAAAGCACCAAATGCATTAACTACAATAAAGACTTTAAGAGATGGGGCTTTGGAATAAACAACCATACACACATACACAAACACATACATATATATACACACACAGCACACACACATACAGGAACAGGGAAAAATTAACCTACTCAATAGATTCTCTTTTAGGTAGAATTACACAAGTGTCAATGAAGCACTTAGAAAAGTTGATTTTACAGTAGTGCCTGCAAAGAAGATAGGCCACAAGGTAATGGTTTGTAGTGCAAAGGTTCAACCGTCAGCCTCTGGCAAAGTCCTCCCTGTATAAAACCAGGGAGGATTTTATAAATCACAAAAACTCAGCTATTGATTTTTCAAATGCCATAGTTCACAAAAGATAACAAAACATACAAAGAAACACAGAAACAAAGCCAGAATCAAATTTTAAATTTAAATTTAATTTCCTAAACTAGTTCTAAAAAAATAGAGCCATATAAATTACCAGGCAAAAAATTCAAACTGTTATAAGGATGACCAGTTACCTTTTTCAAAAAACCACATAAGTAAATTAAATCAGGAAAGTTACATATGAACACAATGACAATATCAGAAAAGAAACAGAAACTAAGAAGAAAAGGTAAGCAGAACTGAACCAAACTTTTGAACAAATGGACTTAATAGATGTCTGTATAGTATCGCAACCCACAAAATCAGAATACACATTCTTCTCAACTGTGCATAGGTCTTTCTCCAAAACAAACCACATGCAAGTTCATAGAACATGTTTAAGTAAATGCAAAGGAATTGAAGTTATCCTCTCTATATTGTATGGCCATAGTGCCTTGACATTGGAGATGAATAGCAAAATAATTTCCAAGAACTTCACAAAGACATGGAACTTGAATAATACTCTCCTGAAAAACCAATAGGTCACAGAAGAAATTAGACAATTTCTACAATCACACGGTAATTCCAGCACAATATACAGGAATCTACGGGATACAATGAAAGCAGTTCTATGAGGGAAATTCATAGCAGTGACTGTCTATACCAGGAAAAGTGATCAACTCAATTAAATAACCTAATGTTGAACCTCGAGCTCCTAGAAAAAGAAGAGCAAAACAAAGCTGAAGCTCATACAAGGGAAGAAATTATAAGGATAAGAGGAGAAATTAATGCAATGGACACTAAAAAGAATGATACAAGAAAATCTACCAATCAAGTCGGTTCTTTGAAAATATAAAATCAACAAATCCTTACCCAATCTTATCAAAAAAGGAAAGAAAAGGCTCAAATCTATGCAACTATGAATGAAAAGGGTGAAATCACAATAGATTCAGCAGAAATTGAGAGGATGGTTAACACCTACCCTGAGAACCTGTGCTCCAATAGGATGGAAAACACAGAAGAAATGGACAGACTCCTAGAAACTACCAAATTTGGACAAAGAAGGTGTACAAATGCTAAATCCCCTAGTCTTAATCAATGAAAATAAAAATTTAATTAACAGCTACCAAGAAAGAAAAGTCCTGGTTCCGATGACTTCACTGTTGAATTCTACAAGAAATTTAGGGAAGAACTAATGCTACTACTTCTCAAACTCTTTAATGAAATTGAAAAGGACACAATATTCTTATATTTGTTCCTCCAAGCAACCACTACCTTGCTTCCAAAAGCAGAGAGAGACCTGACCAAGAAAGAGAAGCACAGGCCAATCTCTCTAATATAAAAATTTTCAGTAAGATACTGGCAAACAGAATACAGAGGATTATCAAGAAGGTCATACACCCTGCCCAAGTTGGATTCATCTCAGGGATGCAAGGATGGTTCAACATGTGTAAATCAATAAATGTAATACACTATATTAACACAGTCAAGGAAAAAATATGGTCCTATCAACAGATGCAGAAAAAGCATTTGACAAAATCCAACACTGATTCATGATTAAAACTCTACCAAAAATTGGAATAGATGTATTTTTCTCAACTTGATATAAGCTACTTATGAAAATCCCACAGCCAGCATCATATGAAATGGCCAAAAACTGAAACTTTTCATGCTAAAATCGGGAATAAGACAAGGATGACCACTATCACCACTCCTATTCAACCTAGTTCTAGAATCATTGGCCATAGGAATTAGACAAGAAAAATACATAAAACGAATCAAGATAGGAAAAGAAGAAGTTAAACTGTCACTATTTGCTGATGACATGATACTCTATATAGAAGATCCCAAAAACTCAGCAAAGTACTGCTTGACTTAATCACCAGATCCAGTAGAGTAGCTGGGTACAACTCTCAAAAATCAATAGTTTTCTTATAAATAGATAATCGAATCACTAAGAGAAATTGGGGCAATCCTTTCACAATAACATCCAAAAAATGAAATATGTAGGAATCAATCTAGCAAAGACATGTACTTTGAAAACTATACAATACTTTGAAAAAGGAGATTAAAAAGGATATCAGAAAATGGAATGACATCCCTTGTTCCTGGGTAGGATCAAAATTGTCAAAATTGCTATATAAATTTACTTTCAAAATTGCTATATAAATTTAATACAATTCTGAATGAAATCTCAATAGTATATTTCACAGAACTAGAGAATATAATCCAAAAATTCAAGTGGAATCAGAAGAGATCTAGAATATAAAAAGAAATGTGAAGCAACAAGAACATGGCAGAGGGCATCACAATCTCCAATTTGAAACTACACTACAAAGCCAGTCATAAAACAAAACCATGGTACTGCCAAAGAAACAGATCTAAGGATCAATAGAAAAGACTAAAGATGTATAAACTCCAGACATACGAAACCACTTCATCTTTCACAAAGGAGCCCAATATCCTTAATGGAGAAAAGATAAGATCTTTAAAAAATGGTGCTGGAAAAGTGGGTTTCAACCAGCCAAAGATTAAAATTAGGCCTACATCTTTCACCATACACTAGACTGCAATCAAAATGATTAAGTAAATATTAAAAGAGAAACAATAAAGCTGCTAGAAGATAGGTTAGGTAGAACTCTCAGAGACATTGGCATAGGGGAAGACCTCAGTAAAAAGGGAATTGGTGGAAACAATCAACAACTGGGATCTCATTTTATTAAAAAGCTTCTGCACAATAAGAGAATCACTAATACAGTGAAAATACAATGTTGGGGATAAAAATTATACTAGCTGTCCCTCTCACAAAGGTGAAAGCTCTCAAATTTAAAGACCCAATTCAAAAGTAAGCATTTGAAATGAACAGACATTTTTCAGGTGAAGAACTGAAACCAGCAAAGAAACACATGAAAAAATGTTCAAAATAACAGGTTATTCAAGAGATTCAGATGAAAATAATATTGAGATTCCACCTCAAAAAAGAGTGCCTGCTATCCCCAAAAGAATACCTGCTATCAAGAAATCAACCAACATAACCTGCTGTTGGGGTTGTGGGGAGAAAGGAACCCTTCTTCACTGTTTGTGGGAATGCAGACTGGTGGAACTACTGAGGTGGATATTCCTCAAAAAACTAAGACTAGAGGTCCAATTTGACCCTGCTGTTTACCTGCTGGGTATGTGCACAAAAGAATTAAAAGCTTCATATCACAAGAACATATGTGCATCCTTGTTTATAGCATCAGTTTGTAAGAACTAAGTCATGGAAACAGCCCAAATACCCATCAATTGGAGACTGGATAAAGAAGATATGGCCTTTTAAAAATAATAAAATGAAATATTACTTAGCCATAAAGAATGACAAATTGGAGACATTTATAGCTAAATAGATGGACCTTGAGGTCATACTCAGAAGTGAAACAAATATGACACAGATATGTAAATACCGATTTGTCTAGTATGAGAAACTGAAGGTGTAAATGAAGTCCAGAATGCATAATAGGTATTGTGAAATAGTAAGAAAATGTTAAAAGGGAAAGGGGAACTGGGTGAAGGCAGGAGAGAACAAAGAAGGGATAGAAAATATTTGATGGTAAAAGGAAAAAATGATAACAAAACTTACTTATATAGAGGAAACAAAACTTACATATATATACTTACATATATAGAGAGGTTGGGGATTGAACGGACTGTAGGTGAATGGGAAAAATTAAAAATGAAGATATGGGGCTGGGGATTTAGCTCAGTGGTTCTGGCTTCTGCCTCACAAGTGCTAGGTCCTGAGTTCAATCCCCAGTACTACATACCACAATGTTGGGTGTGCGGTTCATGCACCAGTACTCGGGAGGCAGAGGTAGGAGGATTGCTGTGAGTTCAAGGCTAGCCTGGGCTACATAGTTAGTTTGGAGCCAGCCTGAAGTACAAAGGAGACCCTGTCAAAAAAAAAAAAGGAATCAAGATATATTATGTACAGGTACAGATTCTAAGTGAGGAATGTGGTCATAATTTATTCCTAAAATGTATCAATAAACTCAATTTATTAAAAATTTAAAAAGAATCAGAAAACTCAAAGATAACACTTTGACATTATCAGTACAAAGAGCTAAAAGAAAATGGAATTTAAAAAGTGATGACAGCTGAAGAGTCCTACAGAGCACTCTCAAGATGAGCAACAGACACTATGAGAGTTCCAGAAGAGGAAGGAAAAAAAGAAGGGCAACAAGAACTTGTACACAGGATTAATGGCTCAAAACTTATCAGACCCAAGGGCAGAAATGGAGATAGTCAATCTTCAAGCTTTAAAAAAACCTGTAAGTAAGATCTATTTAGAGAGAGCTAAAAGACACATGTCATCAGGAAGCTGTAAAAAGGCAGAGAGGCTTGAAAGGGGAAAGAAACAAATGATTCACTGTGTATAAAGAGTACTTTGAGCTTGTCACTGAATTTCTCAGGGAAAACTCTGTAGGCTGGAAGAGAGTTGGATGATATATTCCAAGTACTGAAAGAAAAAATAGTGGTCAAGTACACTACAACCAGTAAAATGAGTCCTCATAAATTAAGAATTAAGCTATTCACAAGTAGACACATATCAATGGACTTCACCATTAAATCTACTAGATCACTATGCTAAAAAGGCTCCTTCCAACTGAAGCAACATGATGCTTCACAGCAACATGAAACCAAAAAAGGACTACTTTCAGGTTAGTATATAGATAAATGCTGAATGCTGCGCTGTTGTAATATAGGTACACAAATCATCTTTATATCAAGTATAGAGTTTAAAATACAAGAGCACAATAATTATCAAACTATGTTGATATACAAAGATCATTCCTACTATGAAAAACAAAAAATGTAGGCAACATTTATATATAGAGCTCTTAAATGCAATTGAACTCAAGATATCGTCAGTTCAAAATGCTGTTTTATTTAAGTCCAGGGACAACCACAGCAAGCGTCTATATAATATACACAAAGGAAAACAGAAGAGAGTCATAAGGTATCAAAGAGTCGGCAAAATCCTAAATAATACAGCAAAAATAGAGAAATAGATTAGATCAAATTTTGAAACATCTCATCAATAACTAAAATGGAGAAGCAAACTAAACATCCATCAACAGATGAATGGATAAAATAATGTGACATAGTCATAGAGGAAAATTATTGAACTTTTAAAAAGAGGAAAATCCTGCCACATGCCACAAAATGAACAAATGTTAAGGACAAGATGCTAAGTGAAATCACAAAAGGAGAAATCCTGTACAATCACACTCATTTTGAAGTATCTAAAATACTAAATATACAGCTGTGAAATCCTATGATCCTCTTAAAATGAAGTAAGTCTAATTCATGTAAGATTCTGTATTTTTCACTGTACTGTTTCAAATCTTTTCATATTCTAATGTACTTTTATGATTTTCCAGTATTAAATTAATAAAATTATTATTAAATTATTTAATGGGTTTTATTAATCTTACTTTTTTTTTTTTTTTTTTTTTTGCTTTTTGCTTTTTGAGACAGGGTCTCGCTTTGTAGTTCAGGCTGGCCCTGAGCTCACTATGATGCCCAGGCAAGCCACCACGAACTCAGCAATCCTCCTGTCTCTGCCTCCCGAGTGCTGGGATTACAGGCGTGAGCCACCAGGTCCGGCAATGTGGTATGCGGTGTTGATTGTTGGTGGGCGTGTCTCCACGCCCAGCATTATATGTGGTTACTGGGGATCGAACTCAGGACCTTGCGCTTGCGAGGCAGGCGCCAGAACCACTGAGCTAACCCTCCGGCCCTATTAATCTTACTTTTTAACAGCCTTGTGTTGTAGTTTGGATCTTAAATGTCTCCCAAATTGTTATGTTTCAAGTCTTGGTTGCCACTTGGCACTGATGGGAGAAGGTGGGAACTTTGAGTCAGGACCTAAGCGATGGTCTTTGTTCAGTGCAGGCTGCTATTCACTGTGACTATGGGATCCTGGTCTCTTCCCCTCTCTCACTATGCGCACCCATGAGGTGAGCAGTTTTACTCCATCATACACTCCCTACTGCTACCGTCTACCACCTTACCAGAGGCCCAGAGGCAGGAGAGCCACCTGATCATGAGCTAGAGCTGCTAAAACCAAGAGACAAAATAAAACTTTTCTCTTATAAGTTGATTTTCTCAGCTATTTGTTACAGTAACAAATGCAACTCTCTTCTAAAAGTGGTAAGATTTATCCTTGCCTTCCTACTTGACAATCTTCCTTCCTTCAACATATAATGCAGCAGTCATGGTGATCCCCAGAGTTCTGGGTCTGAAAATAATCCACCACAACACCCCTACTTTCATAAAATTTAAGTCATAGTGTGTTAACCAGATGTTCAACAAATTTTGAGAGTGACAGGGATGAAGGAATAAAACCAGGTCTTAAATAAAAATTGTAATATGGTATGAGCAGGAGCCTACCTTGGATAAAGCCATTCTGCCCTGTATATTTAAAAGTTGTCTGTAGCTGGTTTTGAATCAGCATATGATTCAGTTATATCTGTAAGTTATGAAAATAAAGTGTAATCTGAATCACAGAAAAAATAATTTAATAAAAATATTTGAAGATTTAAAAATTTTTTTTGAGACAGGGTCTCACTTCATAGTCCAGGCTGGCCCTGAGCTTACTATGTAGTCGTGGAAAGCCTTGAACTCAGCAATCCTCCTGCCTCTGCCTCCCAAATGCTGGGATTAGAGGCATGAACCACCAGGTCAGGCAATGTGGTATGTGGTACTGATTACTGGTAGGTGTGAGCCACCACGCCCAGTATTGCTGTATGTGTTTACCAGGGATTGAACCAGGGACCTTGCATTTACTAGGCAGGTGCCAGAACCACTGAGCTAAATCTCCAGCCCTAAAAATATTTGAAGATATTATAGTCAAGAACTGAGGAAAGACATAAAATTACAGATCAAGTAATTCATCGTTTTAAAAATAATGAACATAAATAAAACCATATCTCAGCATATCATTATTAAAGTGCAGAATAAAAACCTTAAAAGTAGCCACAAAAAAAGCACACAACATAAAAGAAGGAAAATGATCAAAATCATGGCTGATAACTCATAAAAAACAGAGGTCAAAAAACAATGATGTGGGCTGGACGGTTAGCTCAGTGATTCCAGTGCCTGCCTTGCAAGCGCAAGGGCCTGAGTTCAATCCCCAGTAACCACATACAATGCTGGGTGTGGAGACTCATGCCCACCAGCAATCAATACCACATACCACAGTGCTGGGCGTGGTGGCTCACGCCTGTAATCCCAGCACTTGGGAAGCAGAGGCAGGATGACTGCCAAGTTCAAAGGCTTGCCTGGGCTACATAGTGAGCTGAGGGCCAGCCTGAAGTACAAAGCTGTCTCAAAAACAAACAAACAAACAAAAAAAACCCAAAAAACAATGATGCAATATTTTTAAAAGCCAAAAGATTTAAGCTATGATTTTGTACCCCAAATGTCCTTCCAAAACCAAGACAAAATAAAAATCTTCAGATAGAGTAAGACTTGAGAGACTCACCTTTATCAGATCTTTACTATAAAAATTAATGGAGGAAATTCTTCACATTGTTAATAAAGTATAGTTTATGAAAGCCTATATTTTCAGAATAGAAGGGTACAAGAAGTGAGCTATGCAGGGTTCAGCCACTACTCAGTTCACTAAAATTTGTTATAGACATGTGTACTATGACAATCCACCACATAGGGAAAAAGAGGCAAATTGGATGTGCTGCTTAAGAGATTGCTATAGTGAAGTAAAGAAAATAAAACAAGCAAGTATGAGTATAGAACAAAATCACAAGTAATAATGTCTTTTAAAACTACACAGTGTCATATAGTTTATTATAGTTTGTAGAGATATTTAAGTGGATCAAATGCCTTTTTGAACTACAAGTTAATAAAAATACGAGCAGCAGAATGAGTAAGAAAGCAAGAGAAGGTGTGTAACACCAAATATGAGCCAAAAGCATGAGATAGTACCTCTAATTTTGATTTAATTGGTATTTTACATGAATGGGAGAGCAGAAAATAGATTTAAAAGAATAATTCCATTACTGTAAAACATAAGAAGTTTGGACTTCAAGTTAGAACATTAGTCTAATGTCACAGGTGACCTTATCTAGGTTATTGTGGCAACCATGAAAACGTGCAAGGAAGAGATGTGTAATTACCAGATCGGCTGAGACTTCTGTACATGTGAGGCCAAGAATTTCAGCTACGCACTCATGCACCTCAGCTCCCCAAAGTACAGCAGATGTAAGGGACAGAATGATCTAGGCCGAAGTGTTAAATCTGGAAAACATATATTAATCCACAGAAACAGTGATTGAAGCTCTAAAGGTTGGTTTTGGAAGAGCCTAGAAGAAGCAGCTGAAGCGTGCACTGCGGAAAGGCCAGGGATCCGAGTAGAGAGGAGCGGGAGCACCAGAAAGAGGCTAGGAAGAGACAAGCTACTTCGTGGAAGCACAGAGAAAACCGTGCTGTTGCAAGGAAATTTCAAGGGTCTACTGAACGCTACCGCGAGAAAGATCCATTTCAGAAGGGACAGAGTGGAGAACTAAAAATGTATATACTGAGTTTACAATTTAAAATTAAGAGTAAGAATCTCAGTGTTTAAGCAACTCAGCTACATTAAGGACAAAATTTTGAGATAGTGAGGTGGAAAATGGAATCGAGATTCAGCTCTTTAAACTGAGGGGAATCCTATCTTTGTGACAAGAAATTAGGGCCAGGGCCAGGGTTTTCCCTCAAGTGGTACCAAAGGAGAGAGAGAGAAAGAGAGAGAGAGAGAGACATGGAGGGACAGAGGGAAGGAAGGAGGGAAGGAGGGAGGGAGGGAGGAGAGAGATTTGGAACAGAATTGTGTTGTTTAATAGAGAGGAGCAATGATGAAAAGAAGTCACAAACAAGCCAATTCCTATCAGAAGTTGAAATACATATTATACATTTCCTTGGCTTTCCTGAATTTCTTCATTTTATGGCTAGAGCTTTGTGTTTATATGGTTACATATGTAAATATGTATTGCCCCATTTACCCACGGAGTACTGGCTCCTAGGCCTCCTAGAAATACTAACATCTGCAAATATTCAAGTCCGTTATACAAAATGGCATGGTAGTTCCATATAATCCACAGACACACTCCTGTATACTCTAAATCATCTCTAGATAGCTTACACAGTAATGTAAATGGTATGGCAATATTTGTTGCACTGTTTAGCAAATAATGGTAAGAAAAATATCTGCACCTGTTTATCAGAGAACCAAAATTTTAAAAATACCTGTAACCCATGGTTTGTTCAATCTAGGGATGCTGCGCCCTTAGATGCAGAGGGCCAAGACATACACATACTTACCGCAACACAATAGTTTTGTAAATCTTCAGATGTTACTTGGTAAAACAAAAATATGTTTGTAAACTAGGACATCCCAACATGCATCTCTAGCTTAGGAAGGAGAGATGAGTACAAACCAGAAAGGAAAAGAGAGAAGACTCTCAAGGCGAACCCACGCTACCTCCAGGCACCAGCGATGGGCGTCCACACGGTCCGCTGCCAAGAGCCAGTCCTGCAAAGCTGGGCTGTTTGTGCAAACCTGGAGAAGGCCCCGCCAGCCAGGGAGTGGAGGATGGCCGAGGCTCCTCCAGGGTAGGCTGTACATAAGGTGTCTCTGTTTCTTTTTTTTTTAGACAGCGTCTTGCTTTGTAGTTCAGGCTGGCCCTGAGCTCACTGTGTGGCCCAGCAAGCCTCGAACTCAATCCTCCTGCCTCTGCCTCCCGAGTGCTGGGATGACAGGCGTGAGCCACCACGTCCGGCACTGTGTGTGTGGAACCGGGATCAAGCTGCAGACCTTGTGCTTGTGAGGCAGATGCGAGAACCACGGAGCTGAATCCCTGGCCCAGGGTGTCTGTCTTTCCTGAGCAGTTCGGGTTATCTGTCTGGACTCGCTTCTCCTCACTGCTCGCCTCACTTCTCTGGGAACGCTCCACACGCCCAGGGGGACACAGCTGCCCCGAGGACAGCCCCGACTGTAGGTCTTCCTCTGACTCAACTTTCTGCCACTGCGGGAGAGGACAACGGAAGCTTGTCCTGCCCACAGCGGGCGTCACGCTGAGCACCTGAGCAGGTGTCCGATCCGAGTGACTCGACCGCAGCACTTCTTGCATGGATTTTATCTGTTTTCTTTTCCTTTCAATTTAAAAAATAAAAAGTCTGGAGCTCCAGTGGCACAATCACTTAGTGTACTTACATAACTTTAAAAAAGTCTCTATGTGCCACCTTACAAATGGTTGATAGGAAATCGTGACAGTAAAATGTAAAGTAAAAAAATGATAAAAGCTGCTGCATACAGCACTAGGCAATCAATATGAGAATTTTTTTTTGCTTTTTTTGAGACAGCTTTGTAGTTCAGGCTGGCCCTGAGCTCACTATGGTGCCCAGGCAAGCCGCCGCGAACTCAGCAATCCTCCTGGCTCTGCCTCCCGAGTGCTGGGATGACAGGCGTGAGCCACCACGTCCGGCACTGTGGTATGCGGTGTTGATGGTTGGTGGGCGTGTCCCCACGCCCAGCATTATATGTGGTTACCAGGGATTGAACTCAGGTCTTTGTGCTTGCAAGGCAGGCACCAGAACCACTGAGCTAACTCTCCGGCCCTCAATATGAGAATTTAACTGAACAACCCAATATATTGTTTTTATTTATAGAAACCACGAAGGCCTGCCAACACTAGCACAGTGGAATCCACACCACTATACCCTGATTCCACTCGTGACTGAAACTCTGAATGATAATCACTCAAAAATTCCTATGCTGTCACTATTTAAAACAACAACTGTTCATTGTATGTTTGGAATTAAAATATAAAGTATATGCATGCTTTCAGCAATAATAATAATTACTCTAGCTGTGCAATTCAAGTTTCCAAACTATAACATTATGAAAAGTCAGTACAGAAGCTACATGCAGAAGTCCACACCTCAAATTACGTATTCTGTTTATATTAAGTGTGGAGAACAAACAAATTCAGAGTGACGCAGGGTTGCTTAGTGATTGCCAGAAGAGAACAGGAATAAAACTACACGGAGTGGGTGCTGGTGGGCACAGGAGCCCCCTTGGGGGTTGCACAGATGTTGACGGGAAGAGAGCAGACTCCTCCACGGAGGCCGTCTCAGTGTGGAAACTGACTCATAGTGGACTTAGCCGGGGGGACAGTGTGAGCAGGTCCCTCCGTGAGGAACGGGAGGAAAGTGTGTGCGATTGGATTGGTGGCTACGGAGAGCAGTGTGAAGGAGTCTTTGGGTGCTTGGCACACCGGCACGTGTGCCACCAATCCAATCGCACACACTTT
>PVIC010045625.1:0-14560 GCA_004025085.1 Thryonomys swinderianus
TCTTTCTTTCTTTCTTTCTTTCTTTCTTTCTTTCTTTCTTTCTTTCTTTCTTTCTTTCTTTCTTTCTTTCTTTCTTTCTTTCTTTCTTTCTTTCTTTCCTGTGGATTGAGCTCAAGATCACTATACTGAGCTACCACCCCAAATATTTTACAATTCTTAAGATTGTTTTTGCTTGAGACAGGATCTTGCTAAATTGACCAGGTTGCGCTAGAACTCTGCACCCTTCTACCTTGGCCTGGCAGTGTGTGAGGATTACACATGCACCTCCACACTCGTCCCCAGTGTTTATTTTCATATTTACTTTGCTGGCTAAAAATCATGACCGAATTTACTCTAATGCTAATGTGGTAGTCTCTGGTGATTTTATCTCTGCATTGGTGCCCTAGAATCATAGGCATTTAAATTCAGAAGACATAACACATGCTCACATTTTCTAACTAATTCATTTTCCAGTTGAAATTGAGACATAAGACAAAGCAATTTCCCCAAATTCACAGCTATAAAACAATAGTTAATAAGTAGAACTCACAGACACTGGCAAGGCAGACACTACTGAAACTGAACCAGACAGGAAGCGTCTTCTTTCCCCCCGACCCAGGATTGCTGCCATGTCTGGGTCTGTGTGGGAAGAGGGATTCCCTGGCTTCACAGTCCGGCCACAGCGTGTGGCCCTCAGCCTGGGGCTCTGAGTCCCCTGCGGTTCACACAGCCTTACTCTGCCTCCATCCTAAGCGCCCTGAACTCCTCTTCTTTCTCATTCCATACTCTGGAAATCTGAATTTTGTAGTCATGGATATGTGGAAGGTGGGTGTGCAAAAAAGCAGGCAGCAACTTTCTTGTTTTGCCATATTTTATATCTACTTTTTTTTCCCATACAGACTAGAGTATTTTTCTCAATTATGTATACTTAGTCATTTTGCCAAAACTTCTTTTAAGGCTATTAAAGCTGTAGTCAATTTTCTCAGTTTGATGTTCCAAAGTAACCTGCTGTGCCTCTTTCATTCTATGCAAAAATAGGCACCAGTGGACTCACCAGCTGTTAGAGTCACAGAGCAGTGAAGAGTTTTCTGTTTATTTTCTCCATTGTCATATTTCTGTAGTTTCAGAATTTGAGCAGCATTTGATTTTTCTATGCTTTATATTTTATTCTAGAGGAAAAATAAAGTGCTATTTGTTTGTAGATATTAGAAATCTATAAACATTGAATATTAAGTAATTTTGTAACCTACTCAGAAAAACAAAAATTAAAATAAAATGTGTTCTAATTACTGAATATCCCAAAGAATTCACAAATGAAAATGCAAAATTTTCAGAAATATATATATATATATACACAAACGAATAAAACATATAAATATATACACATATGTATGTATCACATATATAAAAAATGTTTCCATATCTTCTCTGGAAAGACTGTTGATAGAGATTAACAAAGGCCTTAAATTTATCCACATCATTTGACTAGGAAGTTCACATCTTAAAAACACACACCGAAGTATATGATATAATATCTTTATTAAAGGAAACAGAGTTTAAATGTTCAGTAATAGGACATTTTTGAATTGTGATACAGTCATACAGTGAGGTTTAATAGTTATTAAAATGTTATTGATATATTTTAATATGAGAAGTCACTCATAATTTGTGGCTAAACCACCTAATAATGAAAAAGGTCCATGAAATAGTAGGCCCATCTGATTGTATTTTCATAGGAAAATTACTTGAAAAAATTACTTCCAAATTCTCATTTTATACAGATATTTCAGTTCATTAGTATTCCTGCCACATTTTATATCTTTTAACTTAATCTACTGACTTCTTGTTCATAATATTTTCTTAGTGCTGGGGGAATAAAAGGGAAGTGAAACAGATATGGTTCATCTTGATTTAAATGTGCTTGCCAGTTACCTATAATATGTGTGCTAAAAGAGTGAAACCTATATAAGAGGATGATAGCCAGATAAATACAGGATACTTGCTGTGTAAATAAAAACATTCCTTGGAAGCCTAAAACTAAGGGGGTCAGGTTTACATAGCATTTCAAGCAGAAGATTTTTGCTCACCTGGAAAGAAGAGAGCATATTTTTATAAACTTGAACTTGTTAGAAATTGGCTTATTTATTGATTAGATTTTTTCTTTCATTTGCAGTCGTTTCTCATTTTCCTCTTCTAAACTCTTCTAAGACTATATGCCAGTTAATGTATTTGGTACATAGAACATATGTTATTTTTCAAGTGTTATGTGTTTTTTTTTCATATACTATATACTATCATGTACTTGATTCTTAGTATGATGGGACATTTCTTCAAAAACCAAGATAGTCAATTCTCCTGATTCCTCATAAAATTTATTCTGGTATGAATGTGTTTATTTGTGCTTTGGAGATTGAGGAGATGTATTAATATGGTTTAAATGTTTTAAAGTGTCTTTAAAGGGGCTCCATGTTATTTGAGCATGGAGTTGTTTTCAAAAGGTAATGGAGAAACTATGCTGTTTCGATCGTTTCAACAATCAATAGAACCTACACACATCACTGTTGGACAAGAAGTCTACGTCAGACAGAGAGTCTAATCACTCTTACAACATGGTCTGTATAAAAGAGACATTAAATATATATTATCTCCTTAGGGAAACATATATAATTTTCTACCACTTTAATGTTCCACACATAAAGGCTGCCCAATTAAGATAACTTCTACACAGTGTTAAACTACTGATAAGATAAAACCAAAATGTACAGAAGCATATTATAGAAGGTAGATCTTTGAAATTGGACATATTTTCATTTAAATTCTAGCTTCTGGATTTTTTTTTTTTTTGAGACAGGGTCTTGCGTTGTAGTTCAGGCTGGCTCTGAGCTCACTATGTAGCCTAGGCAAGCCTCGAACTCAGCAATCCTCCTGTCTCTGCCTACCGAGTGCTGGGATGACAGGTGTGAGCCACCATGCCCGGCACTGTGGTATGCGGTGTTGATTGTTGGTGGGCGTGAGTCTCCACGCCCAGCATTGTATGTGGTTTCAGGGGATCGAACTCAGGAGCTTGCACTTGCAAGGCAGGCTAACCTTCTGGCCCTAGCTTCTGGATTTTTAACTATTTGACAATATTGTGAGTTGTAGACAATAAGGGGAGAATCTAGCAGTGGTAAAATGGTGTTCAGGTTTTCACACATAACCTTCATGCACAACATGATTCTTTCAGTGACTCTAACAATGTGTCACCTTTATAACCTGCATTAACTTCCTAATAGAATCATATTTCTTGCCTTTAATCCTTAGTCATATGTATCCCTTATATTCACTGTTGTCTCCTGTGGTTCTCCAAAACTCATGTGTTGCTATCTTAACCAGCAGTGCCTCAGAGTGTGACTGTATTTGAAGATGAGGTAATTGAATGAAGATGTGATAATTTGACTGGTCTCAAGTCCCATCTAATTGGTGACTTTGTAAAAAGAATAAATTTGTAAAGAGACATGTACAGAGGGAAAATAAGGTAAAGATATAGGGGAAAAAACACCATATATAAACCAGAGGCTTTGGTATTTAACACTGGAGCCACCTTGGATTTGTGAAAAAATGCAATTTGTCATGTATGCCTCTTTATTTGTAGTACTCTTTATGGCAGTTCTAGTGAACTGAAATGATTATTCAAATAACATTTAAACATTTTAAGTAAGTGCATCATAATGTACCCCCCAACACACACACACACACATGCGTGCACACACACACACACACCCACACACACGCACACTCTTCTAATAGAGCCCTATCACACAGAAGAATAAAACCCTAAAGCCTTTCTGTCTGTTTTACCCAGTTTTCTATCTTTCTCCCTCACTCAGAATCACTCAGTCCCCTCTGAAGTTTAATAAATTCTCCTGTCAGACATTTTTTTTACTTACTGTTCTTTGAACCTGGGATATCTTCCTCCAAGTGCTCATTTATATGCCACTTGTTTATACCATTCTGATAGCAGCTGACATCTTACTACGCGGGCAAGGCCTTTGGCGGCCATGCCCTCCTGAAATGAGCAATCTCCTACCCCTTTGTGTCTTTCACCTGCCTTTGCTGCTCTCCCAAGGGTTTATTGCTCACAAATATCTCTTACACAGACATTCTGTTAAGTCATCTGTCCATTTACACATTGTCTCTTGCACTCTAACATAATTTCCCTGAGAGCACAGACAATTTTGCTAGGCCTTGAGACCAGTATTACAGAAATCATCTTGCAAACAGTGTAGCCCTAGATACACTCATAATAATAATGGTAACTGTTACTTATAAACAGAAAATAAATTTGGCAAATTATTTAATGACATATAGGAAAGATTACATGGATAAATACAGTATGTCTTATTGCAATTAAAATTACAGTTGCAATGCTGTAAAAAAGCAAAATATTACACATAATTATTAGACATACTGGTTTTATCATTGCTATCTTGTTATATCAGACTATTATTAAAATAGTAGGTGATCAGTTATGTGCAGTTATTGAGACTAAGAAATTTTTATAATTGTTGGGATCAGTCCCCTTCATTATGATCTTATAAAAACATAAAAATTGTTTTTAATCTTAGGCTATCATTTAATAAGCCAATGACCTGGAACAAATCTTTTAATACTGCTGATCAGACTGCGTCATCTGTAAACGATGAAAAATAAGAGTGGTCCTGCCTGTCACACAGGATTACAGCAGTGTCCATTTCAATCACGGCTTTTAGTTTATTAGCTAAACTTACTGTGCGATGGTGAGGGCATGTTTTAAACAACGGGACTATTTTCTGTTCCTGGAATTTTCATTGTAACAGTCCCTTCAAATTAGCCCTAGAATTTAATCCAGGAGTGAGTTCACAATATTACATCTCAGGATGTTTTCTTTGGAATATCATGTTAATCAGGTGATCTTAACTAATTAGAAATGAATATCTATACGCTGCTTTGCAGAAGCCTGAAAGAACAGCCCCGCCTCCAAAAAAAAAAAAAAAACTTGTGAAGCTGGTATGTAGCCAGATAGGGAGAGTCTAGCTGAGTTATATCTCCGGACGGGGAGGACAGGAAGCCCCGCCCCATGGGGGGCTGGGATGCCGTCCAAAGAGAAGCATCGCATAGTATGCGGTATACTCAAGGCTGGGATAAAAAAAGAGGGGGCCCAAGATGATTTAGGCAACACAGTATTTTAAAAAATGACCCTATTCTCTAATCTCTAATGCCTTTTGATCCTTATTTTGTGTGGCGTTCACATCATTTTGAAAAATCATTTCTGGGTGGGGCTCAAAATGGGAAAAAGAGCAGTTGCTGGAATTTTATTTATGAGAGACTATTTATATGTATTTTTCCTTCTGTTAGAAAAATACATTTTATAAAGTTATTTTATAAAAAATAACTTTTTAATATCATTTAAAATTCTGAAATATAAAGAATTCAAGCATAAATGTAAAATTCATAATTGGAAAGTATTTAATTTTTTAAAATTGAAGAACATGAGATTCACTTTCTTAACAAAATTTTAAGTTCACACTGGGGACGTTCTCGTCCGTCAGATCTCCCGAGTTTAGTCGTCCCCTGTTACTGGGACCTCACAGTGGTGAACAGCACCTACCCTTCCCCCACCCAGCGCCGCACAGTCCCGGTCTACTCTGTTTCTATGCTGCCCTTGGGTGTTTTAGGGTCTTCGTGTAAGTAGAATTGTGCAGTATTTAAACACATTTTTATTTCATAGTGATTATGATTTGATAACATTTAAATGATTAGAGAAAGCTAATGGCACCACAAGTGGTTTTTAATTAGTTATATTTATTTTATTGCTATTTTATTTTATTAGGCAGGGTCTCACTTTGTAGTTCCAGCTGGCCCTGAGCTCACTAAGTAGCACAGGCTAGCCTCGAACTCAGCCATCTTCCTGCCTCTGCTTCCCGAGTGTTGGGATGACAGGTGTGAGCCACCATGCCCGGCTTAATTTTTAATTTTTATTAGTACATTTGCAATATCTAATGATCTCATTTCGTCTAGGGAGTCAGCACATGCACACGCCATATCTGATTTCTTTTATCATTCTCTTTCCCTCTCCCCCTCCAAACCCTCCCTCATCTCTTGGTCCCTTTCCCTTTTGTTAGAGATCTAGCATCCTATTTTCCGTTATCTATCTTTTATTTTGCTTCTCATTTATACTTGGGTTATATAAGAGAAACCTTATGCTCGCTCTGATCTATTTTCACGTAATGATGTGGTCTCAGGGTCCATCCATTTGGCACTGCCGGTTTTCAGAAAAAAATTGCAAATAAGAATGAAGAACATGTGATTTCTTACCTTCTCTGTGCTTGTCAATGTTCTATCTTTGTTTACCTGTACATGTATATGAACATTTTAATATATACCAAAGTATAATATTTATAATGATTATAAATATTTCAGAAATAACATGATTTTGCAAATTAAAAAATCTCAAGGGCTCTGATTTCAAAAAGCCCTGGATTATGTAGCAGAACTACAGCCTTAGAGAGTGGATCTGTGTCGCCAGGGGTCAGGGTGAGAGGGAAGGTGTGCCTCTCTCGGGTTGACGTCGCGTGTGGAGTTTTCCTTGAGACTGGTGGAATCGTTCAGCATCCATATTGTGGTGATGGGTAAATAAACTTACACCTTAGAGATCTCTCTCTCTCCCTCTCCCTCTCACACACACACATCACCCATAAAGTCGCATGAAAAACCTTTGAAATTTAAATAGATTCTGAACCCGAGTTAATAGCACTGTATTACTGTTTATTTCCTGATTTTAGCAATATACTTCAGTTATAGAAAATAACATCATCAAAGGAAATTAATTGAAAATAGCGTAGCAATTGTCTTATATTGTTTGCATCTTCTTATGGGCCAAATTATTTAAAAATAAAAAGTACCATATATTTAAAATCAAATTGCTGCTTCCCCTGTTCTCAGTGCTATGTATTGAAAATTAGCACTTACTTCTTATCTAGATCTTTGCTTTCCCTTTGAAAACAGAGAATAATAAAAAACCCTAAAATAGAGTAATAATCTCATCTTATTTTCCTGTTATCTTGCTTACATCATACAATGTATGTAAGTATCTGATGTTGGGTATAAGATTAGTTCATACTTACATTTCCTACTTTGTTGTGTCGTCAGTGATGTATGAGTTCTTAAGTAAAGCTTATTCAAGGAGAGATACCCAACATGAATGACTGCACCAAAGCTACATCCAAACAAAATATTCTCTGTGGGGTTTCAGGCAAGGGGTTCTCCATTCTCCTCTAAGAGTCAGCTGTCATGTAAATCTTACAAATCAATAGTAAGAACAGTGCTATATCCCCAGTAGGAGTTAATATCAGATGCTGGAGTCTAAGCCTTCTTGGCTCAAATTTTTTTTTTTACTTATATGTTTAGTAATATTCAATTTAAACATTGTTTCTACTATATGGATTGTTAATTAGAAACATGATATTATAATAAGGGATTAAATTTGCTAATTTCTTTTTAATAATGGTACTTGTAGTCCATATGAATATCAAATTTTTGTCTTTCAAAATGTTTGAAGGGAAGATAATCAAAATAGATACTTACAAATCCTCTACTCTGAAGTCATGTCATCCTAGGAAGACTGTACATTTACTGAAGGTACAGCCTAAATTTTCTTTTCCAGAAAAACAAAATGAACACAGAACTAGGCCCAGTTGAGAGTGCAGAGGAGATTGGTCACCCTTCTTCTTTTCTATGCTTTGGAAAAGCTGTGAGATTCCAGTATAAATGAACACTAATATCTAAAGAATTAAGTGCTCGAAAGGTTCATTGTATTACAACTAAGGACACTAGGAATCTTTATTTTAAGAACACAGAAGTGTGAAGAAAAGTTGCAATGAAAAAGGACAGAACACATGAATGTCACTATTCTGCCCTTGTACTTGGGGACCATATTTCCAGGTTATTCACAATAGAATATCCTGTGAAACTTGAAAGAGCATTTATATATTTTAACCAGATCTTATTTGGAAACAAGATCTCGTATATCAACTTCAGATAAGATCATAATGGATTAAGATGGGATATAAATCAATGACGATTGCCTGTATATGGAAACAAAAATGGAAAAAGAAACACAGAGGATAAAGCCAGGTGAAAATGGAGTTGCTAGTTGATATAATGCATTTACACGTCAACACATGGCAGAAATTCGAGGCGCATAACTGCCAGAAATTAGAAAAAGGCAAATAAAAATCTGTCCTAGAGCCTTTAGGAAGCAACATCCTACCTTGATTCTGCTCTCAGACTTTTAGAGCTTAGAATGTGAAAAACTAAATATTGTTTGTTTCAAGCAATTCCTTTGGCAGTCCACGTGGTAAACCAGGCCTAGCGAGTCCTATATTTACTGGGATGAGCAGTGAAGCCTTTAGAGCCGTTTAAGCAGAAGAGTGGCTTTACCTGACATGATCTTGGAGGACTGTGCTGGTGGCTGCAGTGAGAATACAAGGAAGAGGCGAGCAGCGCAGAAGCAGGACCAGCTGGGAGCCGCCAAGAGCCCGGCCGAGCCGCGCAGTGGTGAGGGCTTGCGTCGGGAGGCAGTGACGGTCGCCGGAAGGGGGATCGCTTGAGTCCACTTTCCACTCATAGCAGTGAGACTTGTCCCTTAGTTTTGGTTGTAGAAAGCATGAGGAGAGTCAAAGGGGAAAGCAAGGTCTCTGGGGTTGACAACTGTCGGGCAGAGCGGAGGGTGGTGACGGGGGAAGATAGTGGGGAAGCGGGGAGACTGCGAGGAGAGGCATGGGGCGCACGGTCCCTTTGCGTGTCTGTTATCTTTCTGGCGGAGATGACAATGCGGCACCCTAAGTGTGTCTGGAGCCAGAGCAGGGGTCTCAGCTGGAGATGCACCAACATGAGCTCTGCGTTGTTAAGAGGAGGCGGGATGCTTAACAGAGATATCCCTCAATTTCGAGACTGACGTCAGGAAGGACACTGACGCGTTTCTAAAGCACTGAGTTTGTTGCCAGTTCAGAACAAGGACAATGCCGCGCACCTGCGCTGTGGAGGTTTCCACATTAGATAAGCGAACTGTCCAGAAGTAGGTCAAGATGGTTCTCATTTTACTTGTGGCTTTGCTCCTCCTCCACTTTGCCTATACCACGAAAGCCTACAAAATAAACAACGGGATGGATCACGGGCCATTTTCATTATTTTATTTGTTGACTTTGAACTGGGTTTCTTGCTGTGAAAAAAAAATGAACTCACTTGAATTTGTGTCATATTTAACAACTTCCTTCTGGCCCTTCACTACGGGCACTTCCATTATATAATACTCTGGGCTCCAATCAGTCACACACATGGGCCGTTTTCCACTCAGACTCATAGTCAAAGAAACAAAAACCTGTTATATGTGTAAAATATCACATGATATTTCCTTCTATATACATATATATGATGTTGATATATAATTTACAAAGATATTTTCATCACAGAAAACATATTGCTCTCTGGAATTATTTACTAGTATAAATCTTCAGAAAATTGCAGAACATTTGTGGGTATAAAAAGTTAGACAGGAATGTTCTCCATTTTCACTTAGGACTGTGAAGGTAAGTTTTCCCATAGTAACACAGACATCTGTTGTTAACGCCAAAGTCCCTAATAGCTGTCTCTTTTTTTTTTTTTTGAGACAGGGTCTCAGTTTGTAGTTCAGGCTGGCCCTGAGCTCACTGTGTGTAGCCCAGGCAAGCCTGGAACTCAGCAATCCTCTTGCCTCTGCCTCCTGAGTGCTGGGATTACAGGTGTGAGCCACCACACCCAGCACTGTGGTATGTGGTATTGATGGCTGGTGGGCGTGAGTCTCCACGCCCAGCATTGTATGTGGTTACTGGGGATTGAACTCAGGGCCTTGAGCTTGTAAGGCAGGTACCGGAGCCACTGAGCTAAATCTCTGGCCCTGGCTCTTTTCTTTAAATTGAATTTTTTTATTGGTACTTTTTATAAACAGTTCACAATCACACTCAACATTGGGGAATTTGTACCAGTATATGAGCTCTTTTTGAAATGAAGCTGTTATTTTGATGTCTAACCACCCGGATCTTTGCCCGTTCCTCACTTGGCTCAAGACTGACAAGGAATTGAAGCACGGCCTGTGCATCAGTCCTCGCAGCAGAGCAGGGAGCAACATCGTTTTGAACTGGTTGGCTAATTCTCAGTTATAGGGTTATAACTGCTGCCCTGATAATTTGCCCATTGCCAAGTAAACAATGATGCAACCACAATCCATTTAATGAGGTCATATTGAGCAGCAAAATTTCTTGTGGAAATACTTTTTTTAGGGAGGAGAAAGGGCCGCTCTAGATCGAGGATTTCTGTTTTGTGTTTCCGCAGGTTGAGCTTTGCTTTGCCCTTTCATGAACATTTGTCATCTTCAGATATTTAAAAATAAGTCCTGTAATTAAATCTGGTTATTTCTACTTGTATCTGTGTGTATTCCATAACTTTTCTAACCCTGTCGAGATTGTGTGATGAGCTATTACTTGTGACCACCAAGGTCGTAGGTACCATGTTCAGATTACATAAAACACAATTTTAATATATTGGCTAGTGCATCTATCTTTTATGTCTCATCCAGCCTCTATAAAAACTGGGGTCTGCATTTAAAATCATCATTTACAATGTTATCGGTACAGTGTCTGCTGAAGTTAGGTACTGTAGAAAAATTTGCTTATTTTATACCAGCACACTGCATATGATAACCTCTGCCAGTGTCTGGCTTGACACAATACATGCATGCTGTACCTGTTTTGATTTTATTTCACTTATTCTCTATATCATCGATGTCCTATTTTGTTCATGCGAACAGTGCATCAATTCTGTCTCCTGACATTCTATTTCAGCTCTATAGCACGGTCATTATATTCATATTAAAAGATTTTGTTAACATCACCTATCCCTTAGGCTATACTTTTGCCAAACAGGATTCTATATCTTATCCTGTACTGACGGCCATTAGGATTCTTTACATTTAATCATTTCTGTAGAGAGAATTAAAACAAAGTACTTCCTGTACTGCGATTTTGTATGTCTCCATTGTGTGGTTCTTGAGTTAAAATCATCAGTAACACCTGAGGTATGTCGGACAGCTGCTGCCTCTGAAGTGAGGCCTCTAGTTAATGATGAGTGCTAACACCTGAGGGTACTGGCATTTTTGATTAATCAAAGAAATAAGATAGGCCTAGAAGGGCGTAGATATACTGTGAAACTTGATGTGTCCTGCTTTTCTAAACAGTGCATGGAAAAGCCAGTTGATCTGGGGTCCATTAAATAAACTGTTATTGTATATTAGAATTTTTTTGTGTGTGAAGTTATTATTGTGTGTCTATTCCAAAGTGCAGATTAGAAATATAACTTGAGAAAGTTTGAAAGAAAGATGCATTTAAGAAAATATTATGATGATTAGGACGATTTTTCTTGAAAATCAGAAAGTAGTTTAAAACATCCAGTGTTTTAATATTGAACAAGAGTAAGTGACAAAATTTTTACCTGTGAATTAAATCATAAGCCTAATGGGAGTTTTGTTCCTAATTCTTATATCTCTTCTCTTCTTGCATAATGGACATGTCCCTTTCCACTGCCATCAATAATAGAAATTTAATGAATTCTTTCATTGAATTTTGTCCTTTCAAAGTCTTTTAACCTAATCACCAGCTCTCTCACAGAAGCTATGTAAAATTGGCAGGTATTTCTGACTTTCATTCTTTCTGAGGTTTGCTGTCCTCTTGTTACCTGTGTGATACTTCAAGAATTATAATCATTTTGTACTTCCAAGCTCATGACTTAAAAGGAATTTTAAAATTAAAGAATTACTGAGGCAGGAGAAAAATTTAAAGCAAACAGTATATTTTAAATTTATAGAGGCAACTTTGAGAAAGCGAGCCAGGTCATTGGGGTGGGGCGATGACCCAGGACCTCTGTGCCACCCCAGGCTGGCAGCTTGCAACCGCAGTAGAGCTGTCTACTCACAGTCACCTCAGGGGAGTCTGGCTGTGCTAGTTCCTATTCATTTGCTGCCTCTTTGGCCATACGATCTCACCCAGCCTCTTGAGATAACCAAAAACTTTCAAGCTTGTTTCACACTGTGAGTAACAGGGTATATCACACACTGGCAGTAATTGGAAAAAAATGGCTCAAACACTTCTGAAATTTGCATAATATTCATTGTCAGTTTCAGGGTCCCTGCTCTTTAGTTACTTTGAATATTCTTTAAAGCAATTCTTGTCTCTGGCTATTGAGTTGTGAACACATTTTCTACTTTCACTCTGTTTGGTAAAACAACTTTGAGAAGAAAGAAGAGTGAAGGAAAGATCAAAGTGACAAAATCTTACACTGAAGAGAATTGGTTTTATTAGGTTGAGATGTCTATTGTTAAATTACAAAATAAATGTTTCTGTTTCTAAAATAGAATGAGAGACCTATTTAGAAACTAAGATACATTATAGGAAAAAAAGTTCTGGTTTTTTTTTAATCTTTGAAATTGTTTCCTATCTCCATACTTTTTAAAATTAAATCCTTTATTGGTACATTTTATATAGAGCTCACAATCACACTCAACATTGGGAATTTGTACCAGTATATAACAGAGGTTAATTCTCATTTTTGCCCATATCCCTACCTACCCCATAACCCCCCCACCCCTTATATACATGACATTTCTTTTTCTTTCCATATCATACTTACTCTTCCCTCTTATTATGTTCCCCCACCACATTACCTTGAATATTTCCTATTTTACAAAATTTATCATACATTCTAGAACTCATTTACATCTACAAGTTCTCATACTAGAGGAAAGATATGGTATTTACATATGCATGATCTATTTATTTCACTTATTAGTGTGTCCTCCAGGTGTCTCCATTTGCACATAAATGAATGAAACTTGTCACTCTTTATGGCAGAGTAATACTCCATTTTATTAAAAAAACACATCTTCCTTATCCAGTGTCCAGTTGATGGACATCTAGATTGTTTCCAAGATTGAGCTATCATACACTGAGCTGCTATGAACATGGGTGCACATATGTCTTTACAATATGAATCTTTTAATTCCTTTGGGTATATTCCAAGCAGGGGGATAGCAGGGTCAAATGTGCTGAGACAGACCAGGCAAGATAAAGGTTGAGGGATATCTCCTTTTGATTAATGTCCTTAGCTTGGTATACTGTTGTTGCTGATTTTGATGCTGTTGTTATCTCCGTACTTTTGTGAACTTGAAATAAAAACAACCATTTTGTTAAAAAACTTTCACCTTGTGTCCTGCAACCTCCCTGGGAACCTGGAACTTGTCTCCTTGGGCACCCAACCAATGTGTGTGGCCACAGACTGTATGTTTTTAAAACATACTATTCTATAGTAAGCAGTGATCTAACTGTTGTAAAGACTCACTTCTGCACTTTAACAATAGAATGATCTAATCACTTCTGCTCTAATCACCACTTCTTGGTAACAGGTAGAGGAGTCTCACATTCTTTACAAGTTCATTTTGCCTTCAGTACTGTGCCTCAGTTTACCTCTGTGCTTTGCTCCTATGGAGCGGTGGCCCTCAGCTGATTAATAAAGCTCTTGGTTGACCTTTTGACCATGTCCAGTCCTGAGAGATTGTCTTGGTGGGAGTTGGTCCCATCACTTTTGTTTTTAAATTTCATGTCTTGCTAATTACATAAAGGAATATCATCAATAAAATGGCTAGGATTTTTTCTCTCTTTAAAGAATCCATATAAATGGATTCAGTCATTGTTAAAATAAATTAACATTTCCATAATAAGGAAAAATGTGCTGATTTTCAGAATGTTCTGGGTATCTGAACTGGCTACCCAGATGGTATTCAAACCTAAGTGTAAAAGTTCATTAGAATTTAGGAAATTTCTTCAAATTATGATGAAAATTTTTGGAAGGCACATTTGGAAGGTTTTTTAATGTAGAAAAGGTAATTCTGTATCATTTTTAAATGTCTATTACTGATGCAATTGTATGATTTAAAATTTTTCCACTTTTAAATAGATGCAGAAAGTATTTTTAGTTCTCAATGGGTAACAACACTAGAAACTAAATACTGATGAGATTTAGAACTAACTCTTGGGACATATGCCAGGTGCTTGGAGATATATAGGAGACACTGCAATGAAATTTTTCCACCTTTAAAGATCAAGTTTAAATATTAGCATCGAAATGAATGGGTATGTGCTTTGTCTTTACCTGTGTGATCTCATTTGCTGTATCTGAATCTTGAAAATGGTCTACTTTTAGCTGCATCGCCCCTGTGCTATGGACCTTCCAAGGCAGAATCTGTACTTGATTTTTTAAAAAAATATATGTGATAATATGCATGGCCTTTGGACTTTGAAGAAGAGTACTTTAAATTTTTTGTAATTATGATCTTAAATGAACAATTATAGATAGCCATTTGGGTACACCACACAGGGAATAGGATGTTAAAAGTTTATCATACCTCAGAAACTTCTGGAATCAGATGTAGTTGGTAGATGATTTATTTCAATTATCCTTGGGTCCCTAGATAAAGAAA
>PVIC010045626.1:0-14564 GCA_004025085.1 Thryonomys swinderianus
GGAGAGTGGACGGGACGGGAGGCCGCATCCACGGAGCAGCCGGTTCACACCGGAGTGGGGTCCCCGGCTGTGCACGCGCTTCTCACAAGGCACGAGATGTTTTGGGGTTAACCAGGGGTCATGAGTGTTGGTAAATGCAAAATTCACTGTTACAGGAATTCTTTCTAAAATGTCTAGTTTCAAAAGAAAAGTTCCCCCTTTAAGAATGGGTGAGGCATTTTAGAGCATTTAAATGGATGTTAATTTTTGGGTGACTTTATCCAAAATATTCTTGGCTGAGAAACGTGAGATCTCACTGTGGAGATGGTCTTTTTTGAAAAGGATGAGAAACAAAATGTTTTTTCAAGTGAAAAAATTAACATTTCAGACGTGCTTGGAGAACTTGTGCTGGCACGTGTCTGTGAACATGCTTGTGACGGCATGTCGAGGATGACGTCATGGAGAGGATAACATCATGGAGAGGATGACATCACGGAGAGGATGACGTCATGGAGAGGATGACGTCATGGAGAGGATGACGTCATGGGGAGGAAAACGCGTCTGCTGAACTCTCACAGTCTGGGCTGTAAAGGGTCTGGGGAAACTGAGCCTGCACGGACTTTCTCTCCGGAGTAGTCTGAGTCATTAACTGATGGTAGCAGGAGCAAACAAAAGGGAGTCCTCAGCTTCTCCGTTTCACCGTGGGACTCTGGGCAGGAGGAGATGCATTCAACTATAGGATGCTAGGAAGAGGGTAAAGATTATGGGCATTTCTTCTGTGCACTTTGTAGTTCAGGCTGGCTCTGAGCTCACTATGTAGCCCAGGCAAGCCTCAAACTCAGCAATCATCCTGGCTCTGCCTCCCAAATTCTGGCACTACAGGCATGAGCCACCCACGCCTAGCATTGGTGGTATGTGGTGCTGATGGCTGGTGGGCGTGAGTCACCACATCCAATATTGTATGTGGTTACCAGGGATCAAACCAGGGGCTTTGTGCTTGCTGGACAGGTGCTGGAAACACTGAGCTAAAATCCCTGGCCCTTAAAAGCTAATTTGTATTAGATTTAAAACTTTGCCCACTTGTCCCCAGACTCATGGGCACTGGCTCACTCCACCCATTGGCATTTGATGCTAATGGTGGCTCCAAAAGCCCCGTGCACAGTGGACGCATCAGAGATAGTGGACGTGGCCAGCTGGAACCTGAGGAGCGTGCCCGCTCTCCTGGCACTGACTGCAAAGCGCCGCTGGTTCTGTTGTTCCCGTTTCTGCCTCAGGAGCTCCTCAGGCTCTAGGCGGCCGAAATTCAATTCTTCCGAGCTCTGCTCTGGCTTGTAGGCTCTGTGGATTCACTGCTGACTGAACTCTCACGGGAAGGGTGACAAACGGCAGTGTCAACGTATTTACCGTAGGACATCTGTCTGCCCGTCCACGGCTTCTCCAGTTCTTCCAGTGGATATATTAGCAGTCCTCACTGGGACAATGCTCACCAGCATTAAATCAGACTGCTCAATAATTTGGCCAATTTTAAGAGGAAGGAATTACAATCTTAGGATACCTTTAACTCATTCAAATGAGTCAATGTCAACATCATGAAAACCATAGTTACAGGCTTGTAAATGAAATCCTGGGCGTCCCTTGAGTCTGGCCACCGCTCCATGTTTTTTACTCCGCCCCTTTTAGACCCATTTCCTCCTGTACGGTGGGCTAATGCTTTGTTCTCCAAAGGTAACACTTCCTGAGGTGTTTACTCCCTGCGAAGTGCGCCCCTCAGGCTCCGAGGCGACCCTACCGCCTGCACAGGGACCCTGGGCTTCCAGGTTCCTGGTAGCAGCGCACACAGTCCAGCTTCCTTCCGAAAAAGTGTATTGAACTAGCGGATGATATTCCACATCCTGCCTGACCAAGCAACTTCTGCTCACACAGCGCGGTCGGCCCTCAGCGGTCATCCACGGGAGGGTGACGTGAGGTGGTTCGACTCCGTGTCACCCAGAAAACTACAAGGTCTGTGATACAGATGCATATACTTCAGCAAAGAAAAGACTCCATCACTCTCTGCTACCTCAGATGCAACAAGCCACAGTGGGAACATTTTGCTTATTCTAGAGCCCCACAAATTTATTTATTCAAGCTTTAAGCATACAGTACTACCTCTGGGTAATACGCGGTTTAAAAAGATTCAGCGTGAGCCACTGATGTGATGCATTACGAGAAGAAAGGAAATGATAATATTAATAAGACTAATAAGAAGTATAGTGTTTACCATTTATATATTATTAATTACTTCATATCATGCCCTTTCTCCAATCTTTCTGTAATTTATTTAAGACACAATAAGCCATTTAGTAATGTAACTATCCCAGTTTTACAGTCAGGAAAATTCAGCAGGTTGCCTAAAGCTTGAATATTAATTGCTGCCTGTCTGACTCTGAACCTTATATTCTTATTGCCGTGTTAGACTTTCAGGGGTAATTATAATACAAAATCATGTAAAAAAAAATGTGAAGGAAAAGTGCCTTACAACAATAAGGAAGTGTTCAGTTGTTCTGTTCAGGGAATTTTTCAAATAAGGAACTTGACCAGGACTGGAAGCTTTGAAGTCCTCGAGCCAGAAGAGAAGATAGGGGGGCTGAGCCCTTGAAGGGAGCCTTAGCCGGCTCCGGGCTACGTCCAGGGAAAGTAAAATATAAAAACAGGAAAGTCTGGTGCAATTCAGATTCAAGAAACCCTGCATGTTTTCACAAGGGGCTTGAACCTTGTCCTGTTGGGAGCAAGAGATGCCAACGAATTTTAATGCAGGCCGGGCACATACTATGTATCTGAATATATGTCAGCATTTAAGACATCTTCCTACTTGGAAAAATCATACATGTAAAAAATTTTTTTGTAATTATACTTTCTGCATTTTGGTGAAATATGTATTTTTTATTAACTTGATACATACTGTAAATCTGTACATCAATGTTATAAAGAAATAAGAAATTGACTTATAATTGTTGCCACTGTCTCATTTTATAACTTTCTTTTTTATCTTGTGGTACAAAAATCATTTGGTTCACTTGGGATGCCTTTGGAGTCTGCTAACATACTTTTTTGGAATATGTCACTTCACCTCTATAAAAGTTATTTGATACATAACATTTTGTGAATTCGTATTTCAAGCTGTCATTGGACATTATGTTCCAAGAAGCAAGAACCCCATTTCTTAAAATAATTTATTCTATAGGAAGGATTTGAAATGGGACTTGGTATTCTACTGAATTTACGAACTTACACACTCTGTTGATGTTGTGAACAAGTGTAAACTGACTTGTGTACATTGACATAGAGTATCTGTAACTGTTAGCTCAAAACTTCAGAAAATATTAAATATCTATTGAATGTACCATTATATAAATTCCTCTATATACATTATCTCACTGGAAATTTGTTATAAGTGTATACTTAAAATGTATTTTGATCTTTCCACAAATACACACACATACACACATACACACATATACACACACATAGTTTTTGAAATAAAAAGTACTAGTATGTCAGTGTAAAAGTTAATCATTACACAGCATAAACGCTCTGTTTCCATCTTTGTTCCTAGAGACAATCACTTTAACTTCTGTTGGATTTTTGTAGTAATCTCCATGACTTTATATAATAAAAAATTATTTGTTCATCAATTTAGGTAACTTCATGTGACTTTCATTATGCATGCAGAAATCTAGCCCCCCTATTTGAGAAGCTTCATCTTTATCCCACCTCTTCTGTAGACTTAACTCTTATTTTTTGCTTGTTGATATCAAATTCAAATAATAATGGGTATTAATTCAAGAAGTATGAGATCTTAGATAACTGACACATTACGTTTGTTTAATTTTTCCCTTAATATGTAACTACTGTTTTTCACTGGGTGATTTGTACCCTATGAATGGCAGCTGAATTTTAAAAATTAATCTATGCCTTTAATTCTAGTATGGGAAACTTGAGTAGGATGTAGATTTTAAAAAATCACACAATAATTTTTGTGATATGCATTATATGTCACTTCATGAAAGTTTACAAAAGACTAATAAATTGCGGTTTTTGCTACTGTCATTCAGTCCCACGCGGAGCCTTCGGACGGCTCAGAGTTCAGGCACTCGGGACCCGAGAGCTCAGGACTGAAGCGCCAGCTCCTGTGAGCTAGTGGCTGGATGTGTCCAAGACTCACGTCCCAGCAGCTGGGACAGACTCCGTGCAGGCCAGTGTCTTCCGCGGCCAGAGCTTCCCTCCCACGGAGCACCGCACGTGTCGGGCGAACGCGCAGGACCAGGGCTGCGGGCGGGGCCCGGCCGGAGGGTCCCCGCCTGCTTTCTTCGCTGACTTCCAGTCAGGAAGGGCCTGGGTGCCACCCTGCAGCCTTCCGCTGGCAGCTCTCTCTCCTGCGGAGCCAGAGTGGAAGGGCGTGGAGTCTTGTTCTTCATGGGCCAAGTGAGGTGGCACAGAGCCTCAGGGGCAGGAGCCCCACTTTCCTGTGACTGGGGAGAAACCGGGAGCCCCAGAACGTTCACTTCTTTGTGGGCCAGACGGATGTGGTGGTTGCAGGGGAGAAACCTCCAGAAACACCACCTGCAAGTCTGTGGACGCAGAAGAAGCGCGGCAGCAGCGCTGGGGCCTAGACAGAGGCTGCCAGTGCGCTGCTCCGCCCAGCCCCCCGCGCCGGAGTGAGACACTCACTGGAAAAGTGGGGGTCCTGCCGGCCACAGCCGCCGGTGAGTTGGGTGCGTCGGTTCCGCCTGCAAGATCCTGGACTCCGGCAGAGTCGAGCCTGGAGGGGCTCACTGAGCTCGGCTCGGACGTTGCACTCAGAAGCTCCACGGGGGTGGCGGCTGTTTCCCTGTGGCCAGTCGGCTTCGATCTGCGTGCTCTGCCCACGCCATCCACGCGAGAGAACAGAGCCCCACTGGGAAGGGCCATCTTTGCATTATCATTGTTAGTGGTGCTGTTGTTATGCTTTTTCTTTTTATCTGACCTCACTTTCTTTTTTTCATCTCCCTACTCAACTGTTGCTGAATCTGTCCAACCTCAGGTTTCCTCTTTCAACTACTTTCATTTTGACAGAAAAGAGAAAATAGCCTTCTGTCTATGTGTGGCTCCTAGGTACCCACATTCTCCTCTTGCTCCCTCATCCTCTCCTGTCCTCCAGTCAGAACCAATACTGACAAGAGAGTTTCAATCTTCTCTAATTTCTCTTCTTTCTGTCTTATTATATGAGGGTGTACCAAGCCTCTAGTGGTCTTGTGGTTCTTAGTTGGATCTGTCTTATACTTGTCCCCTTTGCTTCTGTTGTCCTCTGGCACCTATAAGGTTCTTGAGGGATATGTGATCTTTATAGATCCTCTAACCCTATTTCTAATCTTTTGTCCTCCTTCTATCTCCCTACCTTCCCAACTCCCCAGTAAACTTTTATCCCTAAAGGGTAGTGCTGCTGTATTGAAGGGTGTGTATGTTGTAAACATGTTTCTGATTAATTCTAAATTTCAGCATAGGTCATACAAGTAACTCATGAGGTTAAAGGTATCAGGATAAAAGTTGCTAAGCTTACCATTTCCTGTGTTGTGTTCAATTCTTTTGCTGATACCGATTGTATTATGTCAACAAAAATAATGTGATTGCTCTGTTCAGATACCTTGTATGGTGTCCCAGAAAAGAGAATATTTAAGGGCTATTACAGATCCAAGGAGGATGACCCAGGAAGTAGCCTTCTACTAAGGGTTGCAAATATTAGGAAAGAAGAGACTTCCAACTAAAATTGCCAAGACAGCAGACAAGGAATTAAACCAGTAACATCAGCAATGACAAAGGAATAGAAATGAGAAAAAATTCAAAAACCCAGACACAAAGATCACCACCACAGTGAAATTCAGAGAAAAGGGAAATGGAACAAATTGAAGCCCGAATTCCAGGACTCACTGAGACAGTAACAAAAGAAGATCTACTAAAATGGAAATAGAGATACTTTCCACAGTGAGAGATATGATTAATAACACTAGAGAAGCCATCAGGAATATGACAGACTCTGAGATAGTAAAAGCAAAGAAACTTGTTGAACAGCTTCAAACAGAGTTCCAGGTGATTAACAACTTCAACAAAAGTTTGCAAAGTAGGATGAATGCAGGTGAGGACCGAATTTCAGACCTAGAGGACAGAACTGCAGCCAATGAACAGGAAAGGAATAATCTATGGAAAATGGCGAGGGACTCTAAGAAATCAACCCAACAGATCCTAGACGATACAAACAAGAATAACATAAGACTCACTAGAGTCAGTGAGGAGCCAAGAGACAATGAAAAAGATACTAAAAACTGTCTCTCCCTAAGCTGTTCTGTAAGTCCTCACTGGATCTCGGGGTTGAAGTGCAGTCTCTCCTGCACTCACCTTTGTGAGGAAGCTACAACATTTTAGAACTGGGTGGTGCCTGATATGGATGCAGCCATATAGTATATGCTCAATAAGTCATCTGAGTAACTAATTATAATGCATAGAAGAGCTACTGATTAAAATTAATTTATTTTTGATTGTACATTTTCACACTTGTCTATCCACATGTATCTGGAGTGTAAGACTCCAGGCACTGAGAAGTAATGGAAATATTTATGTCTCTATAAAGGAAAATGTTCCAGATATTTGACTGACTTGAAGTATAAAATATTCTTTAATATAATAATTATTGGACAAAGTACCAATAGAAGCCACACCCAATGGTAACCTGTTTCAAACGTGTGATATGAAGTGAATTTGGTCCCAGCATATAGGACATGTAGCTAAAAAGAAAAGATTAAAGCAGAAAAACATGTGACTTAAGTGTATTATGAAAGTGCAGTTCTATAAAAAAGAAAGAAAGAAAACAAAAAACTTGGCAGGGGAGGAAAATGGCAGGAAAAGAAAGAAAAGGTAGAATTTGAGACAAGGTCACAGCTTCACCCTCGTGGCGAGACTGGCCTGGACTCCAGGGCTGCGGGACACACTGCTGGGCGGGCTCCATGGGGCACGGGCCACGTGCGGCCTTCGGTGCCCCTGCTCCCTGGCTGTGTGCTGGCTCTGCCCCACCCTGCTCCAGCAGCCAGGACCCGAGGCACCTTCTTCTCTCCGCTCCCTCCCAGCATGGAGTTGCTGCCCAGGAGCAGCCAGCACCCAGCGGAAGCTTCGGGAACCATAAGCGAAAAGTTAATCCCTGTGCTCTTGCAACTTGGGTCCAGGTGTTTCCGCCCAGCAGTGGAAAAGCTGGTCACTGTAGGTCTCCTGAGATGTTCCCTTTTAGCACTAAAAGTTCAAAATCTTTCACCAAAGTTATCGTTCAGTTCTGTAATGTCTTTATGGCTTAGGTTCTCAGCTGGATGGTATAATTGCTTTTGTCAAGGGCAATGTTTTGTTTGCACAGTGCAGAGATTATTGATAAATGCTCCGTATGTTGACCTTTCTCTATGACTCTTCCTTCTGTCTTCTCTTGAAGAGCATTTGCAAAAGGAAAGAGAGAACATGCTTTGATTTTTCAATTTTTTTCCCACATTGTGCTGGAGCACATGCACCTTTGCTTTTTAGGGTATCCTTGATAGAGCTGTCTCCAAATGCACTTTTTACCATGTAAGCAATTAAGCATTTCTTTCTTTCATTTCATTTTATTTAAGCCACTTAACAGCTCACATGTTTTAATGCCTCTTCTTCCTGTAAGTCTCCTTCTCAATTATTGCTAAATGAGGATCTATATGGGAAAACATTTCACGGTAATCAGGAGAGATTACTGAAATGCTAACACCCTCTTAGACTAATTAATGTACTTAGTTTAAAATGCATAATGATACTTTTAATACCTCAGAAATGCCTCAAATATTGTCTACCTTGCAGAATTGTTATTAGTCCTAGCAGATCTGTAAGCAGAACCTTCATGTCATCCGTGAAAATAGAGGGAGGATTTTTCCTTCCTGCCTGTGCTTCTTCTCTCCTCTCCTTCCCTTCTTTTTCTCTCTAGGTTTCCACTTTAAGCACTGATATAAATATCAGCAAATCGAAGTGGGTATCAGGAAAGCAAATAAAGGCCGAACAAAATGACACATCTCTAATTAATAAATGAATATCAATGCTGGAAATTTAAACTTATAATTTTAAATTGTGAAAAGATCTACTGAGAAATGGTTACTGACGTTCAAAATTACATTTGAAACCTGAATTATTTTTTTCAGCTTTATTACTATATAGACCTTATTTTTTTCATTTATTGCAAACCTTTCGTTTTTGGAAGGGGCGCCATTTTGATCACTCTGAAGTCTACACCTCACTGGTGTTGAACACATGCAGAAGGCTGTCCGGCTGCCAGCACTGACTTCCAGAACTCCACCATCCTCGAGAGACATCTTCCATCCAACAAGTACAATTTGATTTTTTCTTTTTTAAAAGTCAATTTTATTGGTGCATTCTATATACGCATCATGATCATAGTCAACACTGAGACTTTGTACCACTACATGATGATATGACTTAATTCTCATTTTTTCCCATTCCAAGCTACTAATAGAAATATATGGAATTCTAGGAGTTTGAACCTTGTTTATGTGAAAAAGAAAATCACAAATATGATTTTTAACCCAACATAATTTTTCCCTTTGGCAATTTTCAGAACTGAAACAGAAATCTGCTGGTAATACATAGCATAGCTTACCAAGATCTCAATTCCCTTATGGCCATTATCTTAGTAGGCATTTTTGTTAGAAGAACGTTGATTTTATTTTCCTCACTATCCCTTTCTCATCGTTAGCGGCAATTGCCACTGTGAGGTAACACAGAAGTCATACCCAACTTCAGTCAACGCAGGGCTCACGCTTGTCAAGTAGAACTGTTTCTTCCACTGACCTTTCAACAGCAGTGTTTACAAGATAGTTTAAAGCAAGGAGATATTCTCACTCAAGAGGACACAGATGTGGACTTCAAAGATGTTTAAATTGTCTTCTAATTGGAATGACAGTCCTTCTCCCAGCGAGATGAGACTTAGAAAGTAGCTTTCTGTGTCCAGCCATGTGGAATGGGCATGTGATGACGCTTGAATTGTGTCCACTATTGCACAAGGACATCCTTAAAACACCCATGAACAGCCACTTTCCCAAACTGAATAAATTGACTACACATTCATCTGAGGCTAGTTTATGTTCAAGAAGTGCTTTCAGTGTCAAAGGGTTTCATTTACATGAGAAGTTTATTTTTTTCTGAATGCTACTTGCTCTTTATACATAAACTATAAGACTGCTGCAGCTACTCCAGACTATTAACTGAAGATGGTTTGACGTCGGTACACTGGGTGCTTGGCTGTCTCCAGACGCTAATGTCGAGCGAGACCGCCTCACCACGGGAAACGATTCATTTGCATAGTACTTGCAATATATTATCTATTTCATTCTGAGTGAAAAATGAAAAATATCTTAACAGTAAGGAAATGAAGACCTCCATACAGTATAAATAATAAAAATGATTCGATGAAAAATATTTACATAGAAAACTCAATGTAAAATATTGGATTTAATTATTCATGGATAGGAATGCCATGATACACCTGAATGATATATTTATAATTATTCAGGTATGAATGTTTTCTATATAAATACATATTTAATAAGTTGTATTATTAAAAATAAAAATTTGTACAATATCCAGACAGTAAGCTTTTGTGATCCTGAGATTTTTGTTTATTTAGTTCTGGGAAGAATGTTTAAGTTACATTATAGCGGTTTTTAATTTAGTGTGCTTTAGAACGAGTCCTACAATGGCCGATGGCTGCTGAGTGCTCGGAGAGCCATCAGGTAACATGACCAGGGCACACTGTACATTTTATGCTAAATCTACAGATGGTAGGTGCTATATAATTTATAATGTGACCTAATCACTTTAAATACGGAAGCCACTAATTGAAAACAATGCAACTATCCTTAATGTAATTCTTTCAGTTTCGGATTTCGAAAAATACTGCACAGCTCTTGACTTTTGCAGCTCCAAACATTAGCATCTCTTGCGGTTGAGTGAGTACATTTTCCATAAGGAACTGATGAATTATGGAGTCTTTCCAGTGGTGACTTAGAATAAGCAGTAATTCATGAAATTTATATTCTTTACAATCTGTTTTCTTCCTGTAGTAATGTGGGTTGGTTGACATCTCCCACAGCCTGCTTAATCTTTTGTAAATATTTGCAAGTCTGAATCATCAGTATGGATTGTGATGCCACTCAAAAAGGAGAAAAAAAAAATCCCAAAGAACAGGAGGAAAGAGATTTAAATGACAAGGGGAAACATGCAGAAAATAAACAGGGAAAACAGGTCATTCTGTCTGTATCACAGAGCTAATGCTTTGGAATTAAAATAGTTCTTAAAATAGACGCCGAGGTGTGAGGTTTAATTTTTGGCTCTGCTTTTCTAACTTTCTAACAAGCTTTGGAAACCAGGTGAGTTAGTAAGTGCATGCACACACATCGACTTCTATAATTTTTTCAAGTTATGCAATCCCTTCTATTGTGTATGTTTCTTTTTTAATTGAATTCTTTATTGGTACATGTTATAGACAGCTAACAATCATGCTCAATACTGGGGAATTTGTACCCGTATATGACATGAGTTAATTCTCATTTTTACCCATATCCCTACCCACCCTACCGCCCCACCCCCTATAAATTATTATGTATGTGTCTGATGCTTATCCCTCGGTGAGCCTTAAAATGAATATTTCAGAAAAATCAATGAATCATTTGACAAAAATCGAATTTGGGTTGCACACACTTTAAAGAGAGACAGCTCCGTCCCCTTTCTGGGACACAGTTTCCTCTCCCGATCACAGCAGCTCACTTCTGTCCGGTGCAGCGTCGGTCGGAACTCACCAGCTGGGGCCTCAGCACAAAAGCCAGCAAGTGGACCTTTCAGATTCAGCGGGGATCTCTGGGCTCTCACTGTCTGGACTCTGTCCTTTCTCTCTTTGTCGCTGCTCTTGGCTTTTGGCTCCTTCTGCGACATGCCCAGCAGCTCTCCTCACAGCGGTGCAGACGGTGCTTTCTCCGAGAACGCCGTCCCTGTGGCTCTTACACGTGTGATTTGCTTGGAGCTGTGCGCGGAGGCCGCCTCTCCGGGAGCCTCCAGGACCGAGACCGCCGCTCGCCTCCCGCTGCCGTCTGCTCCCTTCCTCTCCACTGTGCCTCCAGGCTCCCGTCCACCCGCATCTGGCTTTCCTATGGTATTTTTCATCTTTCAGTGATTACATCGTAGTTTTTCTTTGTTTTTAACTGTTTCTTCTATCAGCTCAGGGAATGTCCTCCCTTCCTTCTGGTCTATTTAGTTTTCTGAAATAGCAGCGCTCATACCTTTGAATATTCCACGCCATACACTCCCTGTCATGCCAGCAGAATAATCGAACAGACAACTAGAAATAAGTCTGCAAAGTCTGAACCGGTGCAGCGTAGCACAACAGTCCAAGAAAAGCGGACACACCTTATTTACAGTGGTGAGAAAACTCTAATTTTACATGCTCATAATCTTAAAATTGACATAGTTTTCATAACAGCTTGTTTATAATTTGTAATTTTTTACTTCTATAGGCTAAAAATAATCTGCCCATGTGATGTTTCAGCTCAAGGACGGCACAACCTTTTAGAAAAAGCCCAGGAACCCCCAGTGCTACGCTGTCCTTCCACCTCAGAAAACTGTGGGAAGATAAATAACTTCAGCTTCATCATTATGAAAGCTAATGGCTGCAGGGATGACCCCAGAGCAGACAATATGGTCCAGACGCCATCTCCATCTGTGTCTCAGCTGTCAAGGGAAATCGGTTCATATCATTTCTCATTTCTTTTTTGATAAAAATGACAAGTACCCCGTGCAGTGCTCAGCCCCAAACTTCAGCGTCTGGCGCAAGATGACGGGCTGTGAAGTGATAAGTGGAACCAGCTTTCCTTCAGAGCCGCGCGCTGGCCGGCTGCGTCCTCCGCCAGCCGGCCCTGTGCGTGCTCAGGACACACGCGTGTGCCGTCCCCGGGAACCTGTCAGCATGACTTGAAATGTTATTTTCCTCATGACTCAGAGGTGATTCGGAACACAGGGAGACTTGGGGCTGTCACACAGGTGTCCCGTCACGAAAAGCCCATGAAGACCTTTCGCAGAGTCAGCGATTGCCCCAAGAGAATTACAGGCAAAGTCACCTTTTACTCCATTTCCGGCTCGTCCTTGCCTTCAGCGTGGAATTTCAGAGGATTTTCACGCTCCACTTCGGCACTCAGGTGGGCGGCGTGGGCCGCGGCGAGGACACTCGTCACCGTCGCTCGCGGACGGGGCAGAGGGCACAGTGGGGCCCCCAGGGCGCGCTGGCGAAGCCATGGGGACGGCGGTGACCGCTCCAGAGGCCGCGGAGAGACTCGTGGGGAACTTCGCCCTCGGGCACCGTGAAGGGACCACATTCGGCTCCTGCTGCCCAGAGGCCGGTTCCTTCTCACGGCGTTTGGGCAGCTGTTTGCACTGGGTGATCTCGGTTGGAGTCGATAAAGCCGACGAGACTAATCACATCAAACATTTCTAGCAGTACCCATTTCTCATGGTGTCCAGTGACATGTGACGTGATGCTGATACGTGCTGTCAACATGGAAATGGCCTTCATGGCTAACAGCCACAGTGCAGAGAGAAAAACAGATAAAGGCATCTACTCTAAGGAACCGACTTCAGCGAATTCACTGCCTCCTCTTCCCCGCGGGGAGGAAGACGGAACCCCGTCACCCGCGGGGCAGACAGGGGCCGGAGGAGCGGAGGCGGCGCGCGGGGAGCCCGCCCGCGGGGCCAAGCAGGGGAGGACGCCTGGGCCTCTGGGCCCCGTCCCCGGGCACTGAGATGGGAGTGACAGGTGCGGAGGGGCCCGCTGGGACCCTGCCCCGGGCCCCGCCTGTCGGACTCGAGGGGCGGGCGGGGCACGTCGGGCCGAGGGCTGCAGGGCTGGGTCTGAGCCGGTCGCCGGTCAGCGGTCGCCGGTCAGCGGTCAGCGGTCAGTGGTCGCCGGTCGCCGGTCAGCGGTCGCCGGTCAGCGGTCAGCGGTCACCGGTCAGCGGTCAGCGGTCGCCGGTCAGCGGTCAGCGGTCAGCGGTCAGCGGTCACCGGTCAGCGGTCAGCGGTCGCCGGTCAGCGGTCAGCGGTCAGTGGTCGCCGGTCGCCGGTCAGCGGTCGCCGGTGGCTGGTCAGCGGTCGCCGGTCTCCGGTCAGCGGTCAGCGGCCTGGCAGAGAGGCCACAGCGCCCGCGCGGGACTTGGCTAAGTTCACACCGGACTTTGCTGTAGAGACGAGCAAAGAGAAAGTCTTCGTTTTCTTTCTTCTTTCCTTTCTCCTTCTGAGGATGACTGTTTTTATTCATGTTTTTTAAAACGTAGAAATTTAAAGCCCCCATATATATATATATAATTTTGAATAGGGCCTTTGTGTGGATCTTTCCAGAAGAATATTTTAGAGACAGAGGTCTCTCCGGATATGGCGGTAGTATATTCTGATTTCTCTTGGTAAGTTATGAACACAAATCACAAAATATTAATACGGTGAAGAGAAATGCAATTACTTTCGCATTCTAAATTAATACTGTTCCCATGTATGAATCACATCTCTGAAATTATATTCTGTAATGTTCTTTCTGCTGAATAAAAAATTTACAGTAAATTTTGTACTTAAGCTCTATAGAAATGGCAAGAATTCTAATACATGGATTTCATGAGCTGTGTATCCAGAACTGCTTTTATGTGCCAAACAATTGCTCAAAAACAGGGTACTCTTTGGTTTGCTGACATAACTGGAAATATGTGGCAGAATTATGAAAGCACAGAAACTCTGATCTATTTAACATAATGATTTTAGGGCGTATGGTTAGAATAAGAGTGACCTTGGAATATTTTTGATTGTTACAAATGAATTAAAATTTAGCAGGATAGAGATATTTTTATTACTTTTAATAATAGAACATTAGTAATCACTGCACTGCTAATAAATGGAGAGTAGGGTAGACTAAAGGCAAAATGAGTGAGCTATATGCTTGCTCTCTGAAGCTTCTGTTAATGCTCATTCAACACAAATCTCATACCAGGAACAGTAGATATTATTTTGAATTCAGTTAAATTTGGCTTGTGATTAAAAGCAGTTTGAAAAAAATAGTTAAGTATAGGGAATGTCCAAACATATTTTGAAGGTTATATATCTATATCTATATCTATCAACAAACACAATGGTGCAATCACAGCTTTGTCAAAATAAACTCACAGATGCTGTTACACTATATTCCCTGGTGCATCTCAACTGCCCATAAGTGAAATAATGTTCCTCTTCCCAGAGACTTAATGTTCTTTGTGCTTTTTTTTTTTTTAACAGATGTTGCATGGCACATCAGTGTGTGGCAGGGATAGCTCTGTCATTACTTCCTACCCTGTAAGAGGGGACACAGTTGTAGAGTTTTGTTTTTGTAATTCTTCTTGAGATTTTCTTTGATCAATTAAAAATTAAGAAAATATTTAAAACTTTTGCAATGTGGACAGTTTTGAGAGTGAAGAGGGAGAGAGAGAGAGGGA
>PVIC010045627.1:0-14639 GCA_004025085.1 Thryonomys swinderianus
TCCCTGATTGGCTCCTCAGTTCTTCTATAACCTTTATCAATAATTTTCTGCATTAAATTTTAAATGTTTCACACACCAAACATACTTTCTGTTTTTCTAGGCACACCTGGACTGATGTATTCATACCCATATAAAAGTGGTGAGAATTCGATACAAAGATGGTGAGAATGGACAGATAAAACTTGGTAACCTAAACAAAAAGACTGTAGAACTGAAAGAGTAAAATGATGGCAGACCAGTACACCAGATAAATACTAACCAAATACACTTTAACAAACAGTAGTACTAAGATGAAGATTCAATTATATATATGATAATTCTGAACTTTTATGCACTGCTATGCCCCAATAACAAAGTCTGAAAATATATGAAGAAAAAAATATCATAAATATAAGGATAAATTATAAAAAATGTATTATATTATTCATAAACCAACAAAACTGTATTATAGCTGTAAAAGTGATTTTTGTTTTGTTTGTTTGTTTTGAGACAGGGTCTTGCTTTGTAGTTCAGGGTGGCCCTGAGATCACTAGGTAGCCCAGTCAAGCCTCGAACTCAGCAATCCTCCTGCCTCTTCCTCCTGAGTGCTGGGATTATAGGCCTGAGCCACCACGTCCAGCATTGTGGTATGTGGTACTGATCACTGGTGGTGTGAGCCACCAAGCCCGGTATTGTTGTATGTAGTCACTGGGGATCAAACCAGGGGCCTTGTGTTTGCTCAGCAGATGCCGGAACCACTGAGCTAAATCTCCAACCCCCAGTTTTGTTTTCTTTTGTTTGAGATAGTGTCTGCTGTATAGTTCAGGCTGGACTTGAATTCAGGATGTAGTCCCAGAAGGCCTCTAGCTCTCAGTGATCCTGTCTCAGCCTCCTGAGTGCAGGATCCCAGGTATGTATGTGCCACCACATCAGGCTGTGAAAAACTTGAATGCAAAAGTGTCATCGGGCCGGAGGGTTAGCTCATTGTTTCGGCGCCTGCCTCGCAAGTGCAAGGTCCTGAGTTCGATCCCCGGTAACCACATATAACGCTGGGTGTGGAGACACGCCCACCAACAATCAACACCGCATACCACAGTGCCGGGCGTGGTGGCTCACGCCTGTAATCCCAGCACTCGGGAGGCAGGGACAGGAGGATTGCTGAGTACCCGGCAGCTTGCCTGGGCACCATAGTGAGCTCAGGGCCAGCCTGAACTACAAAGCGAGACCCTGTCTCAAAAGCAGAAAAAAAAAAAAAAAAAGGTGTCATCTAATGGATATGCAGGAAATTAGAAAACACATATTCTCTACAGAGGTAAAACATTTTCCAAAACTGACCACATTCTAAGCTAAGCTATAAATAAGGTTTGACATTTTCAATGAACTGATAACATACAACCATAATGCAATCTCACTAGAAATTGGTGAATAAAATGTAGCTTCAAAACATAAAAATATAAGGGAAAAACTCAAAAATAATTCATAGGGAAAGAAATCACATTAGGATATACTTAGAATAATAGCATGCGAGGCAGGTAAGTACCCGCCTGTAATCCCAGCACTCACAAGGCAGAAGGATTGCTGTGAGTTACAGGCCAGCCTAAGCTACATAGTGAGTTCAAGACCACCTTAGACTATATAGCAAGTTCCTGTCTCCAAAAACAAGAACAAAACCCAAACAGAATAATAACAAATGTACTATATACAAATGCACGAGGGATGTATCTAAAGCAGTACTTACAGGGAAATTTACACCCTATATAAGAAAAGAAGGATTACAATGTATAAGTTAGGCAGAGGAGTCTGGGAGCCAGGAGTCATGTATGACCTTCAGAAGCTGCTGCTTGAGACCTGAGCAAAACAAGCAAAAAAAATGGCAAGAGCAGCCAGGCCAACTTTTGAACCTGACATAGAATGTGGTGGGCTGTGAGAGACAGATTTCAGGCTCCTGTGTACTTGAGCAAAGGATTGCAAGTGCTGAGTACACTGATGGCAAAAGAAAAGGCAGCTCCATTTACTGATGTGAACAAGGAAGCTGTGCTCACAGCAAGCAGGCTTGGGCCAGCAGAAACAAAAAGGGGGAAGCAGTGGTGCCGGGATGGTGGGGAGAAGAGGAGAAAAACAAAAGGATAAACTATTTGGGATTTAAGGATGGGAACTCCACCTAGGGTATCTTGCACTGAGTCTCTCTTGGTTATAACTAACAAGGTGCTGAGTCATCTCAAGATTACCCAGTGCGTATGACTTCCCCATAATTCACTGTTACAGTCACAGACAGTCGCTATGGAAGAACTTTTAAAAGATCTTGAGTGGGGAAAAGGTTACTGTCAGTAAAATTACTACATAGCTAACATCCATGTGCTCTGGCTAGGAGGTTTAGAAATTTTCTGAGTCTCTGTCACTCTTATTTCTGCTTCTCTTAGGATAGGGAAGAAGGAGGGATTGTCCCTGTAGTATTTCTCCAATTCAGGTGGGTGGAGGAGGGATTGGGCTTGAAGCCCCAATTATGCTACCTGCACTAAATGTGACGTGGAAAAGGAAACGGAAGTTATTTGAGCCAACTGTCAAAGCAGTACTGAGGCTTTGAGACTGCTGTAAATTCAAGGTCAGTTTGAACTATGCATTGAACTAAAAGCCAGCCTGAACTACACAGCCTGTCTCAAATCTTGGATAGATGAGAAAGATGATGATTTTGAACAGGAGAGTGATGATGATGATGATGATGATGATACTCCAGCTCTTTTTGCAGAACTGGAAAATTTTTAAAAAGAAAGCTGAAGAAACCCGATGTGCACATCTGTAATCCCAGCAATCAGGAGGCTGAGGCATGAGGACTGCAGGGAGTTTGAGGTCAGCCTGGGCTACCTAGTAAGTTCAAGGCCAGCCTGAACTACATAGAAATATCCTGTCTGAAAAACAAAACACACACACACACACACACACACACACTCACGGGCTGAAGAGCAGGCCAGGAAGAAACAAGGACAAAATGCTGAAGAAGAAAAGATCCACGTGGAAAACATTCTGAATAGCAACCCTGTTCTTAATCTCACTGTCCCACCTCAGCCTCAACCAACTTCAGAGTTAAAAGCATGTGGGATGATGATTTTGTCTTCAAGAACTTGTCCAGAGAGTCCCCTAACCACCCCTCGGCCAAAAAAAAGACGCTAGAGGCAGGACAAAGAGCAAAAGTGAGGCTTTAGTGCAAGTGGCTCTTGTGATCCTGGTGACCTGACAGACAGGCACAAACAGAGCGATCACACCAAACACACGTTGTGTTTCCCCTTTTGGTACCAGAGATCAAACTCAGGACCTTGTGCTTGCAAGGCAGGCACCGTGCCACTGAGCTACATCACCAGCCCAATAGCAAATTATAAGCCTTCCACACAGGCCCGTTCTTCCATTTGTCTCATTGTCTGAGATCTGTGGGTCATATAATTGTCCCTAGGGACGTCCATGAGTCCTCGTCTCCCTCCCGATCCAAGTTTGGATTTCTTTAGTATTTTCTATTACTCTGGGACTTTCCAAGAAGTGATGTTTCAGGCAATCTTGGACCACACATTGTGCAATAGGCTCCTGGACTCGCCTCTCTCTTACCAGGCTCTCTTATTCATTATTTTTCTCCTCTCAAGGTTCCATTTGCCCAGAGACTCTCCAAGAACACTGACAGTAATTTTTCATTTGGGATTTAACTATTTTACCTGGAAAAATGGACCCACTTGGCCAATGTTGCCTGTTGTTAGGGTTTGTGTCTAGATGTCCCCCCAGAGCCTGGGGATGTAGCACAATGTGAAGGCCTTTCACTATACCTTAAGTGCATTCATTTTGTGAAAAAAAATTTTTTTTGAGACAAGGTCTCACTTTGTAGTTCAGGCTGGCCCTGAGCTCACTATGGTGCCCAGGCAAGCCTCAAACTCAGCAATCCTCCTGCCTCTGCCTCCCGAGTGCTGGGATTACAAGTGTGAGCAACCACACCTGGCAAGTGGATTCGTTTTGGATAGATCACTAGTAACAAAATGCTTGTGCTAGTGATAGAAAAATTAAAGGAAACAACTATCTTGAAAGCCAGACAAGTCTGGGATGTTACTGGTTTCAATATGGCAGGTCTTGAATATCTCAAGGGGAATGTGAGTTGAAAAGTGAAGCCATGTTCTTCACCAATGTTACAAGCCAAATGAAAGAGAAAACGAGGAAAAAGAGGGAGAAGATGATTTTAACACTGACTTAGAAGTGCAGTGTGGTGCCTTTTGCTACTTTTTCTTAAAAGAACTTCTAAACTAAGTGTTAGGGTTGCAAAAATTGGACTGGGGATTTAGCTCAAGTGGTACTGCACCAACCTTGGAAGCACAAGGACCTGAGTTCAACCCCTGGTACCACACACACACACACAAATCAGAAACTTAAGGTGAAATGGAAAATTTTCTAAGAAAACATTGTATAATATATAATAAGTGAATGAGGGAGGAGGAGCATGAATTTGAAGCCAAGCTGGGCTTCAACTTCTCCCAGTTAAATAAATAAAACCAAAAAAGAAAAGGAGCCTCAGCTGGTCAAAGTTCTGTACAGAGAGGAAGAAGAAAACCACAAACTGGAGAAAATATTTACAACAACATAACAAAGTTAAACAATAGTTTGTAGAGTGATATGCTTTAGACACAGTTTAAGCCTCTAAAGCTTCCTATGCTGAAAACTTGGTCATTGGTGTAGCAATGCTAAATGTGAGATCCTGAGTTCAATCTCCAGTACCAAACACCAAAAACCAAAATAAGAACTATAGTTATGTAAAGACCCAAATTATTTCATCTTGGAGTGGGTTGTTATACAAAGAGGATCTTGGGCCGGAGATTTAGCTCAGTGGTTCCAGTGCCTGCCTCGCAAGTGCAAGGGCCTGAGTTTGATCCTGGTAACCACATAGAATGCTGGGCGTGGAGACTCACGCCCACCAGCAATCAATACCACACACCACAGTGCCAGGCTTGGTGGTTCACACCTGTAATCCCAGCACTCGAGAGGCAGAGACAGGAGGATTGCTGAGTTCCAGGCTTGCCTGGGCTACATAGTGAGCTCAAGGCCAGCCTGAACTACAGAGCGAGACCCTGTCTCAAAAAAAAAAAAAAAAAAGAGGGCCTGGCCCTTGACTACCTCTAGCTTCTTGTCTTGTCATATGATCTCTCCCTCCTCCATGGAGCCAATTTCCAGAGCCAAAGAGGTGGTGGTGCCATGCTTTTGAATCTCCAGAACTGTGAGCTAAATAAGCCTTTTTTCTTTTTAAAGTAACTAGACTCAAGCACTTGATTACAACAATAGAAAACAGATTAAGACATAGGACATATAAAGAATTTCTATGAATCAAAGAAAAATAACAGAAAAAGAATAGGCTTTTACCAAAATAGGATACAGGCATTTCATAACATTTTATTGGTTACTGTGAAAATTCAAGTTAAATCCACAATAATATACCATTTAAACACACCAACTTGATAAAAAAAACCTTTTAAGATCTAATAATACCATGTGTTGGCAGGATTGTGAAGCAATAAGAATACTCAAGCATGCAAATATGAATTGGTATGATGACTTTGGAAAACACTTTGGCTTTATTAGGTAAAGTTAAAAATGTATAACCTGACAACTCATCTGTTCTAATATTAGTCATACACCCTAATAGCACTATTGAGAAATTAAATGTTAGTTATATAAAAGTTTATCCTACAATACAAAAAGTAAAAATAAACAGATAACATTAATTTCAATAATTTAGTTTATTTACTCCAAATAACTTCCGTATTTAATTAGCACACAAATTATTAATGATACTTACAAGAGCCTGTAGTCCCAGCACTTGGGAGGCTGAGGCAGAAGGATCATCATTGTGAATTGAGGTTAGCCAGGACTGCACAGTGAGTTCAAGTCCAGACTAATCTATAGAGTGAGATGGAGTCTCAAAACAAACAAACAAAAAGATATTATTTGAAATCAGTGTATATTTTATACTTATAGTACATCACAAAATACATACAAAATTTCTTTGGAAAGACTTGATTTGTATTTATAGTTTATAAAATTTAGAGTTGAAAAAGTATTTTCATATTCACATTATACTTCCAAATGTACTGGAAAGTATAATGAATGAATCAAATATTGGTAATTAAATTTTTGTTTTTGTTGTTGTTGTTTTTTTTGAGACAGGGTCTCGCTTTGTAGTTCAGGCTGGCCCTGAGCTCAATATGGTGCCCAGGCAAGCCGCCGCGAACTCAGCAATCCTCCTGTCCCTGCCTCCCGAGTGCTGGGATTACAGGCGTGAGCCACCACGTCCGGCATTGTGGTATGTGGTGTTGATTGTTGGTGGGTGTGTCTCCACGCCCAGCATTATATGTGGTTACCGGGGATCGAACTCAGGTCCTTGCACTTGCGAGGCAGGCACCAGAACCACTGAGCTAACCCTCTGGCCCGGTAATTAAATTTTGATTAATTTAATTTAAAATTTATTTCCTCAGTCACACTGATCACATACCAGTTCTTCAACAGTCACCTATGACTGATTGTGGCCACATTCTTAGAAGCACAGTTCTTGAAACATAGTTGCTCAGAAGTGCTCCAGGAGGCATATTTAAAAGGTTAACATTGTTTAAAATTTCTTATTAGCACTTGTGTACATTACACAACAATTACATTCCTTGTGGGGAGTTGTTACATGTACATTACACACCTCCATTCTTTCTTTATCACTTTTCTCTCTCTACTCCTCTTTTTTGTTTGTAAATAGGGTCTTACTATATAGCCCAGGCTGGCCTTGAACCCACTTCAGTCTTCTAGCCTCAACCTCCTGAGGAGCCTCCCTACACACCTGGGATTACAGGTGTGTATCACCACAGCCCTCTAAAGAAGGTTAATCTCATGTTTAAGGGCAAAAACAAACCAGTGTAGGAGTAGAAAATAAAACTTACATACAGTTCACTACATTGTGGTATACTTGTACGATAAAACACAAAACACACACCAGTGAAAACAAATGAATTATAGTTATTACACTTCAACATGGATGAACCAAAACATTGCTGAGAGGGAGAAAAATCAAGGCATGGAATATACATAGACATTCTCTGACTTATCGTGATTTGACGTTCAATGGTTTCATTTTATGTTGGTACAATATTATGTACATTGAGTGAACTTTTTCTGGGCTCACAATTTGCAGTACAATACTCTCTCCTAGTACTGGGCAATGACAGCTGCAAATCCCACATGATCCCAAGGCGGACCAGTGTAATGTTTGTTTGTATTTATATATATATATATATATACACATTTATATACATATTTATATACATTTATATACATATATATACATTTTTATATATTTGTGGTTTTTTTTCAGACAGGGTCTTGCTTTGTAGTTCAGGCTGGCCCTGACTCAATATATAGCCCAGTCAAACCTTGAACTCAGCAATCCTCCTGTCTCTGCCTCCCGAGTGTTGGGATTACAGGCATGAGCCACCACACCCAGCAATATATGTGTGTGTGTGTGTGTGTGTGTGTATTTTTTTTTTTTTTATTTTGAGACAGGGTCTCGCTTTGTAGTTCAGGCTGGCCCTGAGCTCACTATGGTGCCCAGGCAAGCAGCCGCGAATTCAGCAATCCTCCTGTCTCTGCCTCCCAAGTGCTGGGATTACAGGCATGAGCCACCACACCCAGCACTGTGGTATGTGGTGTTGATTGTTGGTGGGCATGTCTTCATGCCCAGCATTATATGTGGTTATCGGGAATCGAACTCAGGACCTTGCACTTGTGAGGCAGGTGCCAGAACCACTGAGCTAACCCTCCAGCCCATATATATATATTTTTGAGACAGGGTCTCGCTTTGTAGTTCAGGCTGGCCCTGAGCTCACTATGTAGCCCAGGCAAGCCTTGAATTTAGTAATCCTCCTGCCTCTGCCTCTGCCTCCTCAGTGCTGGGATTACAGGCGTGAGCCACCATACCCGGCTATGTACATTAAGTGAACTTTTTATATATTTTTGAGACAGGGTCTCACTTTGTAGTTCAGGTGAGCCTCAAACTCAGCAATCCTCCTGCCTCTGCCTCCTGAGTGCTGGGATTACAAGCATGAACCACCACGCCCAGCAGGGTAATGTATTGTTAAACTATGTAAGGCAAGGTAGGTGTATTAATTGTGTGTGTGTATATGTGTGTGTGCGTGTGTGTATGGATATGTGGATACATGCATGGATATATGTATGTTTGGCACTGGAGATGGAACTCAGGCCCTTCAGGATGAGTTCTATCCCGACCCCTTTTTTTAATTTTTTGTGATAGATTCTTTTTTTTTTTTTTTTTTTTGAGACAAGTTCTCGCTTTGTAGTTCAGGCTGGCCCTGAGCTCACTATGGAGCCCAGGCAAGCCTGGAACTCAGCAATCCTCCTGTCTCTGCCTCCCGAGTGCTGGGATTACAGGCGTGAGCCACCATGCCCAGCGAGATAGATTCTTGATAAGTTGCCCAGGTTTAGCTCAAACTTGCAATCTTTCTGCCTTGGCCTTCCAGAGTGCTGGGATTATAGTGTGTTCTCACACTCTATTGAAGGGCATTGTAAAGTTGTGGTATTTTCAATTTATGATAGTGTATCAAAATGTAACCCCATCGCAGAAAAGAACAAGAATGTAACCTCCCAGTAAGTCAAGGAACATTTGTATGTAGAGAATGATTCTTATGCAGATAGGACTAGTAGATGTGTGTGGGAGGGTGTGTATGTACGTTCTGTTTGGCTATCTACTGTAACGTATCTTCAACCTTGTATAAAACAACAGAAATTTATTCTGAAAGTCAGAAGTCTGAAATCTGCCACCAAGTCAAAAGCAACATATGTATAAACAGGCTGTACTCCCCCTGGAAGCTCTCGGGTAGAACTCAGTCTCTGCTTCTTCCAGCTTCTGATGGCTACCACATTCCTTGGCTTGTGGTCAACAACACTCCAGCCTTCAAAGCTAGTATCTTCATACCTCTGTTGCATCTTCATATTACCTCCTGCTTTGTGTGTCTCCTTCTTCAAGGACACTTGATTATATTAGAGCTCACCCCTTCCCAAAGTAATCTCTATTTCAAAATCTCTAGTTTATTCAGGTCTGAAAACACTCTTTTTCCATACAAGGTAACATTTACAGCTGTCCAACCGTTAGTCACTGATGTTATTTTGCTGGGCAGGTGGGAGCTGAAAGCATTATTCCACTACCACAATGTTTAAACTAGAGAAAATGAAATCCAGGATAGCAGTTATCTCTGGGCATCGGGAAGTGGACACAATCAAGATAAAGAAAAAGTAAGAGCCTTTAAAGATGTTCTAATTCTAGAGACTGGGTCTAGGACTTCGTATTGCTCTTATTTTAATACTATCTGCATCTTAGGTGCTCTCTGTATCTCTTCTCTGCCACTGAACTTCCACTCCCTTCCTCACTCGTGACAGCACTTAAACTGTTGGCCACATTACCTGCATAAGTAGTTTATTGTCTCGTTTAATCTTCATGGTAATTCACTATGGATATGTATCATTAGCGATCCCATTTCAAACAGGAGGAAATTGAAACTTCTGTAGGTTGGATAGCTTGCCTCAAGGTCACAGGTGGCACCTGGAATCAAACCAAGGGATGGTGATTTGTTTACTACAGTACAATGTTTAAATACTACTGCCTACCTTTTAAATTTTTTTTTTTTTTTTTTGAGACAGGGTCTCGCTTTGTAGTTCAGGCTGGCTCTGAGCTCACTACGTAGCCCAGGCAAGCCTCAAACTCAGCAATCCTCCTTGCCTCTGCCTCCCAAGTGCTGGGATTACAGGCATGAGCCACCACGCCCGGTTTAAATTTATTTTTTTACAGTGAAGGTAAAATTCACATACAAAAACATTCACTCGGGTGGGAGATTTAGCTCAGTGATTCCAGCGCCTGCCTCGCAAGCAAGTGCAAGGTCCTGAGTTTGATCCCTCCTGGTAACCACATAGAATGTTGGGCATGATGACTCACGCCACCAGTCATCAATACCACATACCACAGTGCCAGGCGTGGTGGCTCACGCCTGTGATCCCAGCATTTGGGAGGCAGAGACAGGAGGATTGCTGAGTTCAAGGCTTGCCTGGGCTACATAGTGAGCTCAGGGCCAGCCTGAACTACAAAGTGAGACCCTGTCTCAAAAAAACAAAACAAGGGCCGGAGGGTTAGCTCAGTGGTTCTGGAGCCTGCCTTGCAAGCGCAAGGTCCTGAGTTCAATCCCCGGTAACCACGTAAAATGCTGGGCGTGGAGACTCCCGCCCACCAGCAATCAATACCACATACCACAGTGCCAGGCGTGGTGGCTCATGCCTGTGATCCCAGCACTCGGGAAGCAGAGGCAGGAGAATTGCTGAGTTCGAGACTTGCTGGACTACATAGTGAGGTCAGAGCCAGCCTGAACTACAAAGCAAGACCCTGTCTCAAAAAAATATTTTTTTTCACTCATTTTGATATCCAGTTACATCAACTGGACACGAACATGCAGATGTGTCACGTCCACCCAAATCAATATTTAAAACAGCTCTTCCTCTCTGAAACATTTTCCTGTGCCCTTTTGTAGCCAACTTCTCATCTACTTTCCTGCACTTGTCCCCTGACAATTTTCTATTCCTTTTTTTTTTTTTTTTGTCCTAGGGATTGAACTCAGGACCTTGTGCTTGCCAAGCAGGTGCAGTGCCACTGAGCTATATCCTAGGCCAATTTTCTATTCTTATTGTTCTCTATTTTTTTTTCAGAATGCTATATAAGTGGAATTAATCCCATATGGCTTTTGGAATCTACTATTTTATACTCAGCACAAAAGATTCATTTGCTGGGTAAATGACACTTGGGCTATTTCCAGCTTGCAGCAATTATGAATAGCCAATTAAAACATCCACTTAGGCCAGGCATGGTGGCTCACGCCTGTAATCCCAGCACTCGGGAGGCAGAGACAGGAGGATTGCTGAGTTCGAGGCTTGCCTGGACTACATAGTGAGCTCAGAGCCAGCCTGAACTACAAAGCGAGACCCTGTCTCAAAACAACAACAACAACAACAAAAAAAAAAAAACAAAAAGAGAAAACATCCACTTAGAAGGTTGTATATAAGCAGCATAACTTTCATTTGTCTTGAATGAATATCTAGGTGCAATATTACTGTCATATGGTAACCATGTATTTATAAGAAACTAACAAACCCTTACCTAAAGTAGATTTTTTTTTTGCTTTTTGAGACAGGGTCTCGCCTTGTAGTTCAGGCTGGCCCTGAGCTCACTATGGTGCCCAGGCAAGCCGCTGTGAACTCAGCAATCCTCTTCTCTCTGCTTCCCGAGTGCTGGGATGACAGGCGTGAGCCACCACGTCCCGCATTGTGGTATGCGGTATTGATTATTGGTGGGCGTGTCTCCACACCCAGCATTCTATGTGGTTACCGGGGATCGAACTCAGGTCCTTGCGCTTGCTAGGCAGGCGCCGGAACCACTGAGCTAACCCTCGGGCCCAAGATTTATTATTTTAATAAGGCTATTATCAGCAATGTGTGAGATGCCCAGTTGTTCTATATTTTAACTTCATTAATATATAATTGATACATCATATGCATTTTTAGCTCTATTGAGGTAATACTGATACACATTAAGCTGTAGATATTAAAACTACACAGTCTGGTAAAGTCTGACACATGTATACCACACACAAGCATCACTACAAATAACATAATACCATCAGGTCCAGAAAGGTTTTCTGTAATATCTCCTTCCCAGCCCCCATCTTCAACTAACCACTGCTCTATTTTCCATTACTATAGATTGGTTTTCATTTTCTAGAAAAAAATAGATAAATAGAATTATATAATATCAACCTTTTTTTGAGACAGGGTCTCACTTTGTAGTTCAGGCTGGGCCTGAGCTCACTATGCAGCCAAGGCAAGCCTCAAACTCACAGCAATCCTCCTGCCTCTGCCTCCTGAGTGATGGGATTACAGGCATGAGCTACCAAACCTGGCATTGTGGTATGTGGTACTGATTGCTGGTGGGTGTGAGTCACCATGACCAGCACTGTGGTATGTATTTACCAGGGATCAAACTCGGGACCTTGTGCTTGGAAGGCAGTACCACAAGCTAAATCCCCAGCCCAATATCAACTTTCTTTTCTTCTGCCTTTTATTCAGTATAATTATTTTAAATTTATGTAGTTATGTATAATAATAGCTTATTGTTGTTTTTCTTGTGGATGTAATATTTGTCCATAAATTATTTACCCATTGACCCAGTCACGAATGTTAGGTTATGTCCAGATTTGGGATATTATAAAAAAATGCTTCCAGGGGCTGGAGATTTAGCTCAGTAGTTGTGGCACCTGCCTCACAAGCACAAGGTCCTGAGTTTGATCCCAGTAACCATACACAATGCTGGGCGTGGTGACTCACGCCCACCAGCAATCAATACCACATACCACAGTGCCGGGGCGTGGTGGCTCACGCCTGTAATCCCAGCACTCGGGAGGCAGAGACTGGAGGATTGCTGAGTTCGAGGTTTGCCTGGGCTACATAGGGAGCTGAGGGCCAGCCTGAACTACAAAGCGAGACCCTGTTTAAAAAAAAAAAATGCTTCCATGAACATTACTGTATATATCTATATGTAAACATGCTTTCATTTCTCTTGAGGATACACTGAATAAAAGAATGGATGGATCATACTCTATGGTAGATATATGTTCAGCTTTTTTGTTAGTTTCTTTTTTTAAGAAAGGATCTTGCTACATAGCACAGACTGGCCTCGAACTCATGGTGGTCATCTTGCCTCTCAAGAGCTGGGATTACAGGTATGACCCACCATACCTAGAGGTTATTCAACTTTTTAAGAAACTACTGGGCAAGCACTGCTGTTCAGGAGGCTGAGGCAGGAGGATTGAAATTTGAGGCCAGAATGTTAAATTTAGCAAGATGTCGTTTTTTGTTTTTTGTTTTATATAAGTGTGAAATTTTTTTCTAATTTTTATTGTTCTTTTGTTCTTGTTTTTATTTCTTCTTCCTTTCCCTCTAGTCTTTTTCACCAGTTTCCTGAAGTTCACATAGTCTTCTTTTGTCCTCCAGCCTTGCTTCTCATCTCTTCCTCTTCCATTTATTTTTCCCCATAACTGCTTTTAAATTTTCTCCCTGAGGGTAAAATTGCCATATTGATGGCACATTTATTGTATACAATTTTTCTGGCTTGTTATAGGTTTTTTTTTATATATAATCACAAATCTAGTTCATAAGGTTAAAGGTGACATATTAATACTTAACACAGCTTGTCATTTTCTAGGCTTTGTTTAATGCTGTTGGTATTGCTGGTTGTACTACTTTAGCCAAGGTGATACAATTGTTCTAGTCAATTCTCCTGGTATGCATTGTCTAAGGGTCACAGACAATACTATAGGCCAGTGCCAAAGAACTAAGGGCTAGAGAAAATGGGCAGTAACCTCACAACCCTGATAAATTAAAGAGATGAGATCTTGTAACAGACTCAAAACTCAAAAACCAGCTACACCTGGAAGATATCTCTAAGTAGTCTTTCCTGAGGGTTCTAAATAGTAGCAATGAAATGACCTGTCATAAGCAATTTTTTAAGCATCAACCTGGGGATTGAATTAAAATAAAATAGAAAATGAGAATCCACTGAACAAGCTACAACCCCAAACTTTCAGCTCATCAAAGGCAAACGCAAGGGGCAATGACATGAAACAATCTGAAATCTACCCACCTGGACTCTCTGAAGTGGTAACAGTGGAAGTAACAAAGCAGCTGAATGAGGCTCTAGAAAAAATAAAATCAGAAATAGTTTCTTAGAGAACTCCAGAAATGGTGACCAAATGGAAGAATAATTAGGGACTCTAGAGCAGACACCGATTTTTAAAAAAACGGAGGAGCTTAGGAATGTGATGAAATCATGAAAACCCAGCACAGGAAAGAAATGGAATCTGTGAAACAGATTCATACAGATATCCAGGAGATTAAAAATTCCACTGATGGGCCAGGGATTTAGCTTAGTGGTTTCAGTGCCTGTCTGGTAAGCACAGGTTACTTCAAGGTGCCAAGTTTGATTCCCAAACTCGGGGAAACTTTTTGTTTGAAACTTGTCAAACTTTTTTTAGACAGGGTGAGCTCACCATGTAACCCAAACTAGCCTCAAATTCAGCAATCCTCCTGCCTCTGCCTCCCGAGTGCTGGAATTACAGGTGTGAGTCATCACGCCTGGCATTGTTGTATGTGATAAAGGAGTCAAACACCCTCAATGGAAGAAAGATAGTCTTTTTAATAAATGGTGCTGGAAAAATTTGGTTTCAACCTGCCAAAGACTAAAGCTAGATCTATGTCTTTCACAACATACTAAACTAAAATCAAAGTGGATTAGAGACCTAAATATTAAAACAGAAGCACTAGAGCCAGAGTCTGGGATTTAGCTCTGTAGTTCCTGCATCTGCCTTGCATATGCAAAATCCAGAGTTAGATTCCAAGTAACCAGACACCAAAATGCTGGGTGTGGTGGCTCACACCTGTAATCCCAGCATTTGGGAAGCAAAAACAGGAGGATTGCTGTGGGTTCAAGGCTGGCCTGGGCTATATAGTGAATTCAAGGCCAGGTTGAACTACAAAGAAAGACTCTTTCT
>PVIC010045628.1:0-14545 GCA_004025085.1 Thryonomys swinderianus
TAGCATCATGGTTTTGATATACTTTTGATTTCTACTGAGATTAGTATTTTATTGTTTATAGAAAATATGTAGTAGTGTGTATGTGTAAACATTTTACTCTAATATTTTATCTTTTCAATTAAAAATTATTTGTAATTTGAGGACATTAAGAAGTATGAACATCATGAACTATGTATATTGCAGTTTTCCCCCAAACAATGTTATTTGTGCTGTAATATTTTTGATCATGATTTGTGACAATTTTTTTGAAAATTTCATGTATTACAAATATTTCATTTACTCCAAACACAGCCATCTCCAAGTCAAGATTGTATAAAGAGTTGCCCATAAGTTCTTCTATTTTTATTTATATTTTTTCTTCAAATATTTAAACAAAGTGGTATTTCTTTGAGGTGTAGAAATGGGGTAAAATTTAAGTTATTTCATAATGTAACCATTAATCTTGATTTTCATCATGATTCGTTTGACACCTATTAAGATTAGTTAAACTCACCGAAGATACATCTGTGGGAATATTTTTAGTACTGACTGAGATATAGGCCAGCAAGCTGAGGGGGAAAGAACTGATGATTGTGGGTTTCAAAATCCAAGAGACCTTACCCCAGATGGCACGCAAAGAGGAAAAACATATCCACTTGCATTTGAAAAGCTCCATTCTTGGCACGGAGATTTAGCTCAATGGTTCCAGCACATGCCTAGGAGGCTCAAGGTCCCTGGTTCCATCCAGGTAACCACATAGAACAATATCGGGTGTGGTGACTCTCATCCACCAGCAATCAGTACTACATACCACAGTGCCGGGGTGGTGGTTGAAGCCTGTAATCCCAGCACTCGGGAGGCAGAGGCAGGAGGATTTCTGAGTTTGAGGCTTACCTAAGCTACACAGTGAGCTCAGGGCTAGCCTGAACTAAAAAGCGAGACCCTGTCTCAAAAAAAAAAAAAAAAAAAAAAAAGGAAAAGCTCCATTTTGCTCAAGCAAGTGTGACTTTTGTTAACACCATCACTCTGTATACATCAGTTTCTAGCTTCTTCAGTCTTTCAATGTGGAACTACCAGCGACTCTTCAGGGAGCTTCTAGACCTTCACCCTTGGGTTGCTCTCACATCCTCGGTCTTTCTTATTCTTCTACACCTTCCACTTTCCTGGACTGAGCATCCACTGAATCTTCTGGAGAACCTTCCATTATGAGTCACCCCACCTCTGCTCCTGTAGGCCTATCTAATAAATCTCCTTGCCTAATTTTACACAAAGATATTTTTCCCATTGATTCTCTTGGGCTGCAAAGCCTTGACTGATACAACTTCCTTACTGGCCAGCTACTCTCATATCATTTATTAAATAATCTACCTTTAAATGGACTGACAGTTCTGTACTTTTAACCATAAGTATGAATACACTCAGGTTCATTTTTGGTGCTTTGATATGATTCTATTTCTCTTGCTCTTTTGTGCTACCTGCTAGCACAATAAAATACAAAATATATACACTTAATGCTGAGTGTATTTTTCAGTAATACTAAGTATACTTACATTGGTGCACAACCACCACCATTATACATTTTCAAAACTTTTTCATCTTCCAAAACTGAAACCTATTAAACAGTATGTGCCTCTTTCCTCTCTCCTCATCCTTTTTTTTTTTTTTTTTTTTTTGAGACAGGGTCTCGCTTTGTAGTTCTGGCTGGCCCTGAGCTCACTATGTAGCCCAGGCAAACCTGGAACTCAGCAATCCTCCTGTCTCTGCCTCCCGAGTGCTGGGATGACAGGCGCGAGCCACCATGCCCGGCTCCTCATCCTTTGGTAACCTCTCTTCTGCTTTCTCTCATTTTGGATGCAACTACTCCAGATACCCCAGATAATTGCAAGTATGTGTTGTGCCCAGACCACGCCCCAAACAAGACCTCCAGCAACACGCATGTAATGAACAAGGGCACTTTATTAGCTCAGCATGCAGTGGGTCTACCACTACCAGATTGGAGACCCAGAAAAATGGTTACCAGCCTTTTTTAAAGGCAATATTAGGTCACACAGAGGAAGGGGTAGGGTTATTTACATAAAGGGGTAGGGTTATTTACAGGACAGGGAAGGGTACTTACTAGGGATTGACTAGCAATTGGATCTATCATACTCATCTGATGGTCATTGGTAGATGAGGAACAGGAAATACAGAATTATCTTGTGGGAGGGCTAACTAGGCTGGAACAAAGGAGTCTTGTTTTTGATGGGAGCATTTTTAGCTCCCATCGTAAGGTGTTTTTTATTCACTGAGCCAGCAAGGTTGCTGCTACTTAACGACCTTGTTAACTTGCTACACTTGAAACCATTTTAGGAACTTTACATAAATGCACCAGTTGTTTTTACAGATACATTTAATGTTACAGGATTTTTTTTTTTTTACATAATACAGAGTTTGTCTACAGCTTTTAACATCAGATGGGGGTGACTCACAGAATGAAGATTTTTTTGGTCCCAACACATGCAGCATTTGTTTTTCTTGTGATTGGCTTAGTTTATTTAGTATAATGTCCTCAAGGCTCAGGTATTGCCTGATGTGTTAGAATTTCATTCCTTTTATTGGCTAAATAATATTCTACTGTATGGATATACCACATTGTGCCTACTCCTTCTTGTCTTGATGGAAGTTGGATCATAGTTTGTCTTAGTCATTTTCCTCATTGCTGGAATGGAATTCCAAGTACCTGCAATTTGAAGGAAGAGAGATTTATTTTGGCTCACGTTTCAGTCCAAGACAGAAACCACATGGAAGGGCCTGACAGAGAAAACCTGCTCATGTCACAGCTGCCAGAAAGTAGCAAAGGAAGGAAGCAGGTAGGAAAATATATCTAGGTCTTGCTCCCTGTGACCCACCAGACCCCACCTCATAGCAGCAAGTCAGCAACAGCACCCTCATAATCCAATCATCTTCAAACACATGAGGCTTTTAGATCTAGGGTTAAATAATAGTGTTCTTAAGTAACATTTGCCTTCACAGTCATTCTCTACTGCATTAAGCTTGGAAACATTTCTGGATTATTCTCGATCAGTGGGTTTTAATTTTCACTATGCTTCAGAAGCCCCTGAAGGATCCATTAAAACACAAGTTTCTGGGTTCTATCTTCAGAGTTTCTGAGTCCCTATCACTAGGTGAATCTTGGAAATTTCTATGTCCAACAGGTTCACAAGATACTGAAAAGAACTACTACGGTAGAGATTTGGTTTGTTTGTTTGTTTTCCAAGTATACCTGTGACATACGGAAGAGTGGTTGTCCACACAGTTGCTTTCTGGAGGACCTACCCATTCGCAGTCCCTGTTGTCCGTAAGCGCAGGTGCTGCCCTTGAGGGAGCCATCTGTATGCTGGCCACTGACCTTTGACTTGTATGACCTCATTCAAAACGGTGAGCTCACCTAAGCCCTCAGGAATTGGAGTGAGGTGACACAGAAGGCAATTAGATCGTTGGCCAGGCCGAAGTCTAAGGTGGGATGCGACTAAGATGAGGACTATATTATTAGTTGGGCTGAAAGAACACGAAGTGGACATACATCCAGAATGAGGGAACCTACTGCCCAATCCTTTTGTGAAGACCTCCCCCAACCTTGCTGCTTCCTGCCTGTCTGCTGAGCCCATCCTGGCTGCCAGAAAGAATTGGCCCCTGGGCTTGAATTTCAGTGAAGCCATGAAGAGAAAATGCACCATGAAATTACATGGCTCCTACGAAAGGGATGGCCATCTGCTTTTTCTTTAGGCCTTTTCCCTCTCTACAGTATATGAAACCATTATGTTCTAGTTCTGTCTCCCCTTCCTGGCAATATTGTGCACATTAAACAACAGTCCTTATTTAAATAAAACAGAATGCAGAATTAAGGCACTGGTAGATTCCCTAAGGCATTTGTGGCTTCTTTATCGTTTTCTATATATTAGTATTAATAATCTATTAATTTTGTGTTTCCAGTTTCCTTTGTCCCAATTTTGAGATAGAAATGTATAGCATTCTTCTGTATATCTGTATGTCTAAAGATATATGCACTTAGTTTTGTCTCAAATAATACATGATTTGAAAGAATCTTCTCTCATATTTCTGAGTTTTGGAGGAAATGTGATCTTGTCTCTTCTTGGTGAATAAAATAAAAACATCAGTCAGTAACAGGTGACATAAAAAACAAGATGCCAACAAAATAAAAAAAATACTTCTTAAAATAACTTTAACAAACAACTGATAGATTTTAGTTGACATTTTAAGGGAGTCCAACAATGATTAAATGTCTCAGAAATAAGGAGACATTTTGGTTCCACTTTTGAAGATGAACACACTCAGGAAGCTAACATGTTATCATTAAGCAAAACACAGCTCATACTCTAGGACACGTTTTCATCCCTGTCCTTTCTACTGTTTCCAGACACTGAAGCTGTCTTCCTGGATAGCGTGTCCTGTTTTCCCAGAGGAGACTTGATCGCCTTCTCTAAACGTCCGTGGATAAACGGAAATGTGAGACTGTCTAGGAGCTGACACCTGATATTTCTCAAATTATCAGCTCTGTGTTTTGACCTGGCGGGGTTTTTTCTAGGTGTGCCATGTGATCCTCATTTCCTTTCCCTAGTCCCAGAATCAGAAATGACATTAGGTGCTTTTTTGTTTGTTTTGACTTGTTGAAGTCAATCTTTTTCACACAAGAAACATAACCTATGTGGGAACATGTCCACTGGTTTCTACTTCTTTCCAAGTACAGAAGTTGTACCCTTATGCACATTTTTGCTTTCTGGGATTTCAATCACACATAGTCAACCACGATCTGGAAACAATAAGTGAAAAATTCCAGCAAACAAAAATTCACATACTTTAAACAAGTTTTATTACAGTAGACTATTATAATTTCTGTTATTGTTAGGTATTATTAGTATTTTTTTTTGAGACAGGGTCTCACATTGTAGTTCAGGCTGCTCCTGGGCTCACTATGTAGCTCAGGCAAGGCTGGAACTCAGCAATCCTCCTGCCTCTGCCTCCCGAGTGCTGGGATGACAGGCGTGAGCCACCACCCCCGGCACTGTGGTATGTGGTATTGTTGGCTGGTGGGCATGAGTCACCATGCCCAGCATTGTATGTGGTTACTGGGATTGAACTCAGGGCCTTGTGCTTGCGAGGCAGGTGCTGAAACCACTGAGCTAAATCTCCAGCCCTATTGTTAGGTATTATTAATGTATTAGAGTATCTAATTTATATGTTAAACTTTATCATAATATAGTTTGGCAATTCAGCCAAGAGGTTAAGGGGAGGAAGGGGAACTGGAAGAAGTGAGAACCAAGATGTATCATATAGAGGTATAAATTCCCTGTGATGAATGTGATCATAATGTATATCTAAAATATATCAATAAACTTAATAAAAAGTTCCCATATAATCTACACACAGTTTCCTCTACTAAGATCTTGCTTTAGTGTGGTACATTTTTTTTTTACAAGGAATGAACCAATACTGATACATTATTAACTAAAGTGCATTCTTTATGCAGATTTTCTAAGTTTTTACCTAGTGCTCTTTATTTTGCCATCTCACTGTTACACACGACATCTTACATTTTGTCATTGCATTTCATGTAATTGAAATGTATTATATTTTTGTTATATAATTATGTCATTTTATACACATTTATTATGTCATTGACACATGATATATCGGCCTCCTGGTAGAATGGGAGCATAAGCACACTTGAAAATATACCTCAGCTGCTTTTCTCCAGACCCGAGGTCAGGGAACAGGATGTAGCTCAATGGTAAACCTCATGCCTAGTATGTGGGAGGCCCTGAGATCCACTTCCAGCAGCTTAACAAGTACATAAATATAGAAGAGACGTGATAAGAAATACAGGGAATGTTTACATTTTAAAAATTTGCTACAAAGGATGACACATTATCATTAATGCCTCTCAAAATACTTCCTCTTCCTTCAAACACATGTATCACATTGTTTCTGCTTTCTTTGATAATTTTAGTTGTACACTCGTGGAAGCCTCCATATCTTGAATCCATTCAATAAGTTTACCTTTCATGCACATTTGGACTTTTAGAAGTCGCACAGTACAGATCCAGTACACGAAGTGTGTAAAGGCAAAGATTTACCTTTGCCTTTCCTTCACGGGGTGGTACTGAGCAGCAACCTTCACTGCATTAATTTTTTCTTAAACTCATAAAGATGAGAAAGAGGACTTCCAGAACTGCTTCCAAAAATGACAAGATGACAGTATAAGCATGGATGAAGTTAAAGGGATTGTCTTGAAGGGAATTGATGGCAATGTGCCTTTTGCTATAATTTGTTTCTACCTTAAAGACTCACCTATGGTACTCACACCTTGTATATACCTTAGATCAGAGCAGTCTCGTTGACTCTTGGTGTGTGTGAGCCCTAGATAACTAGCCTTCTTATGTAGGATTTTGCAATGGTTATGTTTTTCAGGACCAGCCCATCCTGCATGTTTGTGCCTTAGTACAGATGCTGTTACTGGAGCCTCAGGATGTAGGTAGCAGTGGTAGTTAATACTGCCATCTACTTCATAGGTGCTGTGACCAGTTCAATGACTTAGACGTAGGCCTTTGCTGGGCTGGATCCCAGGGAAATTTTAGGCCCAAAGGTGGCCCTTGGGAAAGAATGGAAACAGACTGGCTAGGTCATCAAATATTCACCTAGAGACTAGGTGAACAATGTATGTTTTCTAGCAATTAGGCTCTTGAGGACCAAATTTATTGTACTCACAAAGAACATTAGAAAATCCCAAGGCTGGCTGGAACCCCTTCTGTGGCTAGGGGCAAGAGACAGCAGATAACTGATGCCAGGCAGGAGAGAGCTTTCAGATCATGATATTTCTTCCTCTCCTCCTTCCTTCAAGCTTGAAAGAACAGTAATGGCCTTGTGTGTGGAATTGAACAGCTAGAAAGAAAAGTTTTCCCTTTTCTAAAAGCTGAAAGAAGCTTAGTCTTTTCAAGTAAAATTCAGAATTTTAATTTTACCTAGAACTGGAGTTTTTAGTGCCTGAAATCCTGAATTCCTGGTAGTGCATGATCACAGATGACTTGAATATTCTTTGTACAGTCTGAAAGTGACCAGAGAAGTCATGGGAACTGCCTTCATCTCCATTATTGAATGAAGAATTGGCCTCATGGAGCGAATGCTTTCCTTCAGTGTCAGGAGTAGGAGGTAGATCATCTTTATCTCATTGATGTTTTGTTTCTGGATACTGAAAGCTTGCTTTATAGCTTACCAAATAGGAATTCAGCGGCTTAGAAGTGTGGTAGCTGTGAGAGGAGGCCTAGACTTCCCTCAACTGATATTCAGCTTACAGAGTCATCTTGAAATATTTGCAGGGGAGAAATAAAAGATTTCCCAGAGAGAACTCTCCATCAGTGAGTAAGGTGTCTCCACAGAAAATGAGACTCTTGACATTCATAAACTGTCCTAAAGGTAGTAGTGCTCCAGTGTCCACCATGATGACAAGGGTATATGAGAACTGGCTTATTCCTGCTTGTGAGATAGTACTGGTCATGTTCCTTTCTAGCTGTTCAATGATATCAGCTTGGCCACTTGAAATAGCCATGATAAGAAGGTTTACCACCACAGAAATTGGCAGATGCTACAATTCTGATATTCAAAATAATTATAAAACTGTTGAAGCCAGACAGAATGGTGTGTGTCATATTCTATGGCGAGAAAGCCCTGTGTATGAACTTATTCTATAGAACCGCATATTGACTGTGGGACCCATGTCAGGTGTAAAGCAAATACATTTTCCTTGACTCTCAGAGTTTTGTGCAATTGGCCCCCCTCCCCGTGTGTGTGTGTGTGTGTGTGTGTTGTGCATTCTGCAAGAATAGTGCAAATAAACCAGACCAACAGACTACTGACCCTGGCTGAGTGAAGAGTGACCACAGGGGTGTTCTTGGAGAAGAGGAAGAAGCCAGGTTTATGTGGGCAGACAAGATGGCAGAACCCATGGCAGAGTAGGGGTGACATGGGATAGTGGCAAGGAGTTTATTTAGGCCACAATCCTAAGTGAGATTCACCTTGGAAGCTCTCAGAAGTTATTTGCAGAGGCATCTTTAAAGGGCTAAAATTTGTCAACACTAGGAACATTCAGACGTTGAGTTTAATGGCACCTCAACTTACCTATGGTACTAACCTAGAGGAATAACCTCTAGAGAGCACGCCGTGCCAAGTCTGACACACAGGAAGGACAATAACACACAGCTTTCTTATATGTTGATATTTCTCACTGCTCACCTAACACCCAATATAAACATCCCAAATCTGAAACTTTTTAAGTGAAGATCTATGGCACAAGGAGAAAACTTCATGTTACGAAACATTGCTGCATGCATAAAATTATTTAAAAATATTTTATACCATTATCTTCATGCAATGTATATGAAGTATATAAAGAAACAAATATTTATATTTGGGCCTCACTTAAAAGAAAACAAATTATTGGATTAGAGACCTAACTATTAATATTAAAACAGAAACACTAAACCTGTGGAAAATAGATTAGGTAGAACTCTTGGAGAAAATGACTTAGGGAAAGACTTTATGAACAAAACTTTACGTGTACAGGAACTAGAAGAAAGAATCAACACCTGCTATCTCATCTTACTAAAAACCTTCTGCACAGCAAAAGAAACCACCAAAAGGAGCTGGAGATTTAGCTCAGTGGTTGTTCTAGCATCTGCCTAGCAAGCACAAGGTCCCTGGTTTGATCCCCAGTAACCACAGACAACAATACTGGGCATGGTGATTTGTGTTCACCTGCAATCTGTGCCATATACCACAATGCTGGGTGTGGTGGCTCAGGCGTGTAATCCCAGCACTCAGGAGGCAGAGGCAGGATGATTGCCGAGTTCGTGGTTTGCCTGGACTGCATAATGAGCTCGGGGCCAGCCTGAACTACAAAGTGAGACTCTGTAAAAACAAACAAACAAAAAACCACCAAAAGAGTGAAACCCTACAACCCTACAACATGGGAAAGAATTTTTTACCAGCTCTTTCTCAGATAAAGGACCCCTATCTACAATATATAAAGAACTTAAATAAATCAGATAGATAAGGAAGAAGTTAAACTGTCATTATTTGCCAATGTTATGATTCTCTATATAGAGGATTCTAAAAACTCAACCATAAGGCTGCTTGACTTCATCACCAAATTTAGTAGTGTAGCTGGATACAAGGTCAATGCTAAAAAATCAACAGCCTTTGTATATACAAACAAGAGACTCACCGAAAGAAAAATTTGGGAGTCAATCCCTTTCACAATAGCACCAAGAAAAACGAAGTATCTAGGAATCAATCTAAAAAAGTAGGTGAAAGACCTCTACTCTTTCAGTAGAAGAGAAAGAGAAAGAGAAAGAAGGGGATATCAGTAAATGGAAAGACATCCCTTGTTCCTGGGTAAGGAGAGCCAACATCATTAAAATGGCTATACTACCAAAACTACTATACAGATTCAATGCAACTCCAATACCATATTTCACAGAACTAGAGAAAATAATTCAAAAATTCATCTGGAACCACAAAAGACCTAGAGTAGCAAAAGCAATTCTAAGCAACCAGGACATGGCAGGGGGTCTCCAACTTAAAACTACTATAAAGCCACTGTGATAAAAAGTGCATGGTACAGGCAAAGTAACAGACCCAAGGACCAGTGGAATAGATTAGAAGTTCCAGAAACAACTCCAGATACACTAAATCACCTTATCTTTGACAATGGAGCCAAACATCCTCAATGGAGTTAAAACAGCCTCTTTCACAAATGGTGCTGGAAAAACTGGGTTTTAACCTGACAAAAACTAAAGCTAGATCTATCTCTTTCACCATGCACAGAACTAAATTCACAATGGATTCGAGACTTAAACATTAAAACAGAAACAATTAACCTGCTGCAAAACAGATTGGGTAAAACTCTTGGAGACATTGGCTTAGGCAGAGACTTTATGAACACAACCTCTACAGCCCAAGAGCTAGCAGAAAGAATCAACAAACGGGGTCTCATCCTACTAAAAAGGTTCTGCACGGCGAAAGAAACCACTGGTACCGCTAAAAGACAACAAACAACATGGGAAAGAATCTTTACTAGCTGTTTGTCAGACAAAGGGCTACTATCTACAGTATATAAAGAACTTAAACAAATCAGTCCCCCCAACTTTAAAGACCCAATTCAAAAATGGGCATCTGAAATGGACAGACATTTCTCAGAGGCAGAAGTCAAAGCAGCCAAGAAGCATATGAAGAAATGTTCAACATCACTGGTCATTAGAGAGATGCAGATAAAAAAACACTGAAATTTCATCTCACTCCACAAAGAATGGCTGCTATTGTGATATCAACCAAAAATAAATGCTGACGAGGCTGTGGGGAGAAAGGAACCCTCCTCCACTGTTGGTGGGATTGTAGACTTGTGCAACCATTATGGAGATCAGTGTGGAGATTCCTCAGAAAACTAGGATCAGAGGTCCTATTTGACCCTGCTGTTCCCTTGCTAAGAATATACTCGAAGGAATTTTAAAAAATCATATCTTGAAGACATATGTGCACTCATGTTCATAGCAGCTCAGTTCGTGATAGCCCCATCTTGGAAATAACTCAGATGCCCATCAACTGGAGACTGGATAAAGAAGATGTGGTGTTGGGCCGGAGGGTTAGCTCAGTGGTTCCGGCGCCTGCCTCGCAAGCGCAAGGATCTGAGTTCGATCCCCGGTGACCACATATAATGCCGGGCGTGGAGACACGCCCACCAACAATCAACACCACATACCACAGTGCCGGACGTGGTGGTCACGCCTGTAATCCCAGCACTCAGGAGGCAGAGACAGGAGGATTGCTGAGTTCGCGGCGGCTTGCCTGGGCACCATAGTGAGCTCAGGGCCAGCCTGAACTACAAAGCGAAACCCTGTCTCAAAAATCAAAGGAAAAAAAAAAAAAGAAGATATGGTGTTTTGTTTTTGTTTTTGTTTTTTAAATAAAATGGAGTATTACTCTGGCAGAAACAACGGCAAGTTTCATTCACTTATGTGCAAATAGACACACCTTGAGGACACACTATTAAGTGAAATAAATGGATCACAGATATGTAAATACCGTATCCCTTCTCTGGTTTGAGAACCTGTAGATATAAATGAGTTCTAGAATATATGATAAATTTTCTGAAATAGGAAATATTCAAAGGGAATGTGGTAGGGGAAAGAATAAATATGATTTGAAACTAGAAAGTAAACACATGTACATAGTGGGTAGGGGGTTGTGGGGTGGGTAGTGATACGGATAAAAATGAGAATTAACTCGTGTCATGTACTGGTACAAATTCCCCAATATTGAGTGTGATTGCAAGCTGTATATAAAATGTACCAATAAAGAGTTCAATTTTAAAAAAGCAAGAAAATATCAAGTCTATCTGCTCACACATAGTGTAATATACTAGGAGGGGATGAGATCCAGTTCTGCTTCCCACCAGAGTAGTTCAAGAGTTTCCTAGTAGGGCAAGTAGCAGAGGAGGATCCAGAGAAAGAATGAATGTTTCATTAGCTGGGGTGGGTAAAGAGCCAAGAAGAATGTAGAGGGTGGATGATAAATAACTTCACAAATCCAAACTGGGCCAGAAAGTCAGTGGACAATGGTGGATCACCAGTCAGGAAGAACATGGCTGGACCCATAACTCCAGAAAAGCCAGAAACTGCATCTTTGTCTTGTTGAATCAGAGCATAGATTGGACATGGGAGGAGAGTGGACCTTGGAATAAAGTTTTGCTTAATGGCACTGTTTGCATGTGGTTTGTGCTCTCCCCCCAAAGATTCATGTGCTGGAAGCTTGGTCCCAGTGTGGTGATGTTGAGAGAGAGAGACTAACAGATGGAGCCTAATGGAAGGGAATTAGGTCCTCAGGGCTACATTGCATGCATGGATTCATACTGTCTCATGGGAGTGGGTCAGATCTGGAGAGACTCGATTATTTCTCACAAGAATGGGTTATCAGTAAACCTGTGCTTCTCTCACCTGCCCCTGCCATTATGGTGCCGCCTCCCATGAGCCTTTCACCAGAACTAAGCAGACGCTGACACTATGCTCTCAAACCTCCAAGCTGGGAGCTAAATACAATTTTCTTCTGTGAAGTATCCAGATGGAAGTATAGTGACAGAAAATGGACCAAGATTTTGGGATAATAGGCATTCAACAAGAGGTGCTTAAAATCTCCCCCACATAACACCAGAATAGCCCTCGACACTGAGGGATATATATTTTTTAATCTAGGCAGGGAGGTGTCACTCACTTGAGAGGTGAGGTGAGCCCAGAAGCTGCCAGCCAAGCAAGGATTTGACCAAAGGTTTTAAGTTATTGGCTTATGTTTTTTTGTTTAAAAAATGAAGTACTATTCTGCCATAAAGAAAGATAAATTTGAGTCATTTATACAAAAATGGATGCACCTTGAGATCATAAATTGAACATACAAGGTTAAATATCACACAGTTTCTCTTGTATGAGAAAATCAATTATAAATAGGGAGCAAAATAAAAAATAGATATTAGGAAGTATAGATATAGATCTTTAACAAATCAAAGGGAATCAAGATAGAGGTGGCGAGGTAAAGGGATAAATAAAGGAATTGAGATGTATCACATACATGTACCAATTAATACTAGGAATGTAATATTATGTATGACAAATATATACTAATAAAAATTTATTTAGAGCCAAGTTAAGAACATTTTAAAAATCAAATATAATTCAATCTCTCAAAAAGAGGATAAGACACTTTGAAATTTTATGTTTTTGTTCAAGAAGCACATCAAAAACTTTAGAAAAAAACACAAATCTTTCTTTTAAAAAAATTTTTAAATTGATTTTACTGGTCTTTTTTTTTTTTTTTTTTTTTTTGGTACTAGTGGGTATTGAACTGGGCCCTTGTGCTTCCAAGGCAGGTGTGGTATCACTTGGGCTAAATCCCTGGCCATTGGTATATTTTATACATACATTATGATCACTTTTGACACTGAGAATTTGTACCTGTACATGACACTTCTTGATTCTCATTTTTTCCTTTTCTCCTGCCCTCGCTACAACTTCTCACCCCTACATACATAAACTTTGTTTTCTTTTTTTAACTATCAATTTTTCTTTCCCTTCTTCACTTTCCCCTACCCCCTTTCCCTTTTCCCTGTGAACATTTTCTTCCAACTTTACAATACCAATAATATATTTTGGAACTTATTTACACCTTCAGTTTCTCATACTAGAGAAAAGATATGGTATCTACATACAGCTATGTCCTATTTATTGCATTTATGAATTTGCCCTCAAGGTAAAACCATTTGAGTATAAATACTAATTTATCAATCTTGATGGCTGATTCTATTAAAAAAAACCCACATCTTCTTCATCTAGTCTCCAGATCATGGGTATTTGGGCTGTTTCTAAGAGTTATCTATTATAGACTAAGGTGCTATAAACATGGGTGGACATATGTCCTGTAGTATGAATCATTTCTTTCATGTATGTACCTAGTAAGGAAATAGCAGGATCAAATGGGCCTCTAGTCCTACTTCTTGAGGAATCTCCACAGTGATTGCATCAGTCTACATTCCCACCAACAGTGGAGAAGTGTACCTTTCTCCCCACAGCCTCTCCAGCATTTGCTGTTGGTTGATTTCATGATAGCAGCCATTCTTTGTAGAGTAAGATGAAATGTCAGTGTTGTTTTCAGTGGCATCTCTCGAATGACCAATGAGGTTGAATATTTATTCATATGCTTCTTAGCTGCCTTTACTTCTTCATTCATCTGAAAAATGTTCATTTTAGATGTCCAGTTTTGAATTGAATCTTTAAATTGGGGGGTTGATTTTTTTGTTTTTTTATATGCTTTTGATAATAGTCTTTGGCTCAGGAACAGAGGGTAAAACTTTTTTTCATACTGTAGGTTGTCCTTTCACTCTTCTGATGGTTTTTCTTGCTGTGCAAATGCTTTTTATAAAAATCTTTCTAATGTTGAAAATATACAGAGACACATATAAAAGCATATATGTTCTGGGCTTCTTACTGTATAATAACTTTGTGTATATTCATCATATTTTAAAAGCTTTTATTACATAGTAATAACTTAAAAGTCCATATAAAACAAAATATATGTTGGCTTCATAGTATTCTAATATGTGGATGTGATGTAACCATGTAATTAATTTAACTTTTCTCAATTACTGTGATTATCTCCTTTGATTATTTTAGTAGGACAGTATCTGAAATTGGAAATACCAGGTCAAAAGGTATGTGTTTTTTTTTTTTTTTTTTTTTGAGACAGGGTCTCGCTTTGTAGTTCAGGCTGGCTCTGAGCTCACTATGTAGCCCAGGCAAGCCTTGAACTCAGCAATCCTCCTGTCTCTGCCTCCTGAGTGCTGGGATTATAGGCGTGAGCCACAACGCCCGGCATAAAGGCATGTTTTTAAAGCTCCAAGTATCTATTGGCAAGTTCTTTTTCAGAAGCCATACCATTTTATACCATATTCTTTTTGCTATTGAACATCATC
>PVIC010045629.1:0-14556 GCA_004025085.1 Thryonomys swinderianus
CAATCCTCCTGTCTCTACCTCCCAAGTGCTGGGATTACAGGCGTGAGCCACCACGTCCGGCATTGTGGTATGCGGTGTTGGTTGTTGGTGGGCATGAGTCTTCACACCCAGCATTATATGTGGTTACCGGGGATCGAACTCAGGTCCCTGAGCTCACGAGGCAGGCGCCGGAACCACTGAGCTAACCCTCCGGCCCATGTGCTATTTTTTAATTTAAAAAAATACATACAAGTTTTTTGTTCATTTGTTTTGCACTGCTGAGGATTGAACCTAGCACCTTACCCAGCTTGGGCAAATGCTTGCCACTAAGCTCTACCTCCAGCACAAAAATAGAAAACATCTATTTCAAATTCTTTTGTATTTACTTACCTCCCCCTGGGACAAGGTAGCCTGAACCCACATTGTAAAGAAGGAGAGGTCTATTTTGGCTCACAGTTTCCGAGGTCTTATTCCATGGTCAGCTGGATCCAAGGCAGAAACAGCATGGTAGAAGGAAATGGTGGAGGAGTGTTGCTCAACACATGCCAGCCAGGAAGCAGAGAGAAAGGGAAGGAGCCAGGGACAAGAATACATTCTTCTAGATCATGGCCTCAGGGACCTGCCTCAAACAAGGTCCTCCTTCCTAACAGCACATCCAACTACTGAACTCATAAATGGAGTTCACTGATGTATATCTCCACATGAACCAATAACTTTTCACACCCGAGAGAATTGTTGGGGAAATTTTCTATCTAAACCATAACATTCCGGCCCTGGCCCCCAAAAGACTCATGTCTGTCTCATTATGCAAAGTGCATTTAGTCCATTCCTAAGAGTTGCCAAAGGCATAATAGTTCTAGCATTTTTGAAAAGTTGAAGTCCCAGGTCTGCTCTGAGACTCAAGCAAAATTCTTAACTGTGAGCTCTGTAAACTTCAGAAGTTAAACACTCCCAACACACAATGATACAGGAGAAATAGGGAGATAGGAAGGAATTAAACCAAAGCAAGACTGAAACCCAGCAGAGAAAACATTACATCTTCCAGCTCCATGTCCAGAATGTGAGATGTGAGGTCCAAACGGCTGTCTGGTTGTAGCTCACATTGCCTGTCCCTTGCACTGGCTCTGGTTGACACCTATATTTTCCTCAGCAAATATTCCACATTCCTGGCATCCCCAACTTTCTAGGGTTTCTACTTCACCTTTGGTTTTATTCTTATGGCTTCATATACTGCTCTTTCTGGGGTACACTGGCTAATCTCCAAATACTTCTTCTGAAATTTATGTAGAAACTTTCATGGCCTGTTAAAGCAGCACCCACTTGCATGATGCCCTGGTCTGCAGCAAGACTGAGCAATAGCTAGGCCCTCTTATATCATAGCTGCAGAGGCCTCTAGATATCTATATGGCTGAATATGGTGAAATACATCCGTAGAATCAATTCCCTGAGGCAGGCCTGAATGGTCAGACATTCCAGGGACCATCTCAAATGAAAGACTTAAGGTTTGCACCTTTGAGATGGCAAAGGTCTTGCTGATTCCCAAGATGTCTTCAAGCCATCTTCCCTATTGCCCTGATGCAAAGTACTTGACTTCTTTTTAATCAAAATCGTTTCAGCAGCTATGCTATCCATAACCCCAACTTTACAGGCACTTCTCTCTGGCCAAACTGCAAGTTTTTCAAATTGTTCAGTTCAGCTTTTTGCTTCTGCTGCTCAACGTAGATCTGGCTAAAAATAGCCAGTGTACCTATGCCACAGCCTGAATGTTGAGCTACTTGGAGTATCCTCTCTTTAAATTCAGCTTCACATATTCTTAGAATATAAGCAAAATGTAGACAAGTTCCTTGTCAGAATATAATGGCATGGGCTCTAGTCCAATTGCCAGTACAGTCCTCATTTCCAACTGAAACCTCCTGAGCTTGTCATTTACTGTCTGCATTCATATCAACATCCTGGCCTTCTGAGCTCCATTGACTCTCTTGGCAGTCTCTGCCTTCTCTGCTTAGAGCAGTGCTTCTCTCAATGGCATCTCCAAACCTTTCCAAACTCCTCCTACAAACCTATTTCTAAGGCTTCTAACCACTTGGTTAGGAGCCCCTTTATCTTGTTTATGACAAATCATCTTGAAGGTACAAGTTTCCCTCTAAATACCAATTTTGTTGAGTCCCATAGTTTCTTTATAGTAGTTACTTCATTGTTAATGAAATCCAAATAATTTCCATTGTTCAAATAAATTTGTTTCTAAAGTATCTTTTTCTAATTTTACTGATGTGAGAATAAGCAAATCATTTTAATATCAATTCTAGGAAAGATGTTAAGGTTTCCTTAATTATTGCACACTCAATATTTCCAAACTCCATACAAGGGCTTGAAAAGACCACATGTTCTCTGTTGGGATCAGACCTTCTGTACAATGAGTTAAGTTATTCCATTATGTTCTCATGTCTCTTTTGTGGCCTCATTTGTTTTATTTGCTCAGATCTCTTGAGCTTGTGGGTCTCTGAGTATTCAGGATGCTTCTCTGCTTGCTTAGAAGAATGGGTGGGGGTGTGGACACAAGCAGGCTTCTGTTCAGATCTGGGGAATTTTCCCTTGTGCTGGTTGTACCTTGCCAGGTAAGCTGTCCTTCCTGTTCGAGTGAATCATGGGCACAATGGCGTAGTTGCATGGCAAGCACATTTCCCTGGAGAAGGGTCCCTACTCTGTTGCTGCAGCTGAGAAATCACTGCAGATTTTGCATGGTTGACCTGAGCCACCCAGGCCCACTGGGGAAGGAGCCAGCAGGAATGAGTCCCTCCTCCAAGGGATCCTGAGTCCTCATGGGCCACTTGTCACTGGTGGTACTCAGGTGCCCTCCCTCCTCACTGTTGGGTCTCCTGAAGGGCTCACTTCACCTCTCCCCTCCCCTGAGGTCTGTGAGAGGCAATTGTATTGAGAACATGGGGGTTTTAAAGCAGAGATTTGAACAGATCATTGCACACCAATGTGCTAGCAACAGCCCCGAGTCAAGGTGGAGGGGCCCATGTGTCCATCACAGAGGAGTGGATGCACAGTGCTACACATACAGTGGAAAGAGTCTCAGCCTTAGGAAGTGAGGAAGTGCTGACCCAAGCTATAGCACACATGGACCTTGAGGATACCATGCTGAGTACCAAGGACAGATACAGTGATGTTGCTGTGTGTGAAGTCAGGGCCATGGAGACAAAGGTGGTAAGCAGAAGCCAAGAGTCAGAGTCAGCGTCACTGGCAGGAGCTTCTGTTGGTGGCATTCAGGTGGTGGCAAAAGTGCCACAGCAGATATGCCCTGTGCCTTAGTGAATCTGAATAGACTCAGAAAGTGGTTAAATTGTAAACTTGTGTTTTATATATCTCATATCTAAGAATTTTTAAGTAGCATTAGTTCTGGAGCCAATTGATCTATCCAGCTCCTGCTTTGGCCCAGGCAGTTTGTTTCCCCACCTGTCCCTGGCTGTGCCATGGCACGTGAGGGTCCTGGGCAGGAGGCTGCACTCCAGTGGGTGGAGAGCTTCAAGGGTCTCCCTGGAGCAGAGCACAGGTCAGTCCCCAGTGTCCCGGGGGATCCCGGGTCCTGCTGTGACCATTAGGTCCCTCCCCTTGTGGCTTGCTGCTCCCAGACAGGTTGATGGACATCGTCCATGGAGACCCTGAATCCCCAGGCCAGGCCTTGGTGATGAGAGCAGCAGTGCTGGTCAGACACCATGCATCCTCTCTCCAGGCAGCAGTTCCTGTCCACAGAATAACAATGTGGGGGTCCAGCTTCTGACATTGTGCCCTCGGGATAGGGGGCCCACAGGGGAGAGGAAGGGGCAGGAGCAGACAGGTGCAGGCAGGAACAGACAGGTGTGGGCAGGAGCAGACAGGTGCAAGCAGGAGTATGCAGATGAAGACAGGATCAGGCAGGTGCAGAAGTTGCCCATCCCCCTCCCAGGTCCTGAGTGTCCCCAAGGCACCCGGGTCCTGTTGGCGGGCAGCATGGCCTGCCCATGTGGTCCCAGTGTTGACCAGCAGGGGGCAGCCCCAACACATCCACGGGTGGCCCATACGAGAAGGAGGCGGGTCTGGATAGCCCCGCGGTGCTGGGACAGAGACTTCCTCTTTATTTCTCCAGCACAGGAAGCTTTTCTTTAGAGAAGCCAGCATTTCAAGATGCCCCTGTGGAGCTGAGTGAGGCAGTGGAGACTTGGGCTTGGTCAGGCAGAAGATGCATGACTTCGGGCATGGCTTTGAGCCTGAGGTTTCTCTACCTAAAACACCTCTTGTCAGCATGACAGTGTTTATCCCATGTGTGCAGGAGCACGTGTGCCCATGTGTGCTAACATACCATTGGAGTGTGCCTAGGTGTGTCTGTGTTCATGTGCACATGTGTGTTGGGGGGGTCTTTGTACCATGTATGCACATATGCACATCTGTATGTGTGGCTCTCTGCCTGCACATGTATGCTTGCACATGCCTATGCATGTGTGTCTCCGTGTGTGCACGCATGTTTCTGAATGTCTTGTGAGTGTGCCTACACAAGTGTTCTCATTTATACTTGTACATGTCAGGTCAAGGCTGGGCCAGGCCAGGGCAGGAGTGGGGTGCCTGGGTCCTGAGGAGCCGACCTGCAAACACAATGGGACTTGGTACTCTAGCCACCATGCAGGGTGTGGGAGATGTGCCAGGACACCCTGGAGGTGCTGCCCGCACTGCTCAGCTGCACAATTGGCCCTGAGCAGCCTGTGGCTCAGGCAGGCGCCTAGGCTCCTCTCCTGGGCCTGTGGGGCCCCTCTCTCTGTGGAGTCTGTCCTGGGTGTCCTGATTCTCCATGTGGGAGCGGCAGCCCTTCCGGAAGCACTTTGGGGAGAGATCTGATTACATCCTGGGGTGCGACCTTGCTAATGCAATCAGGAAGTGTTCCGGGCTCCAGCTGCCGTGCTGGCAGGGGCAGCTCCTGGCATTCACACTACTGAGCCGCCTCTCTCACCAGGCAGGAGGTGCCTGAGACCCTGCAGCTGGCTGGTCCCAGGGAGGAGCCACTCAGCCTCCACTCCTTCCCTGGCTCTGAATCTACTCAGAATCACGGAGTCTTTGTCTGTCTGGAGAGAACATCAGCAGCAAAGAGGCAGCACTTCGGGTTCCGTCAAGGTCAGGCTCTCACTTGAATTTTCAGAAATGGTGTCTGGGGAGAATCTAGCACTTCTCTACACTATGGTGATGGCCATGGCCAGGACCTGGCGTGTCTTGACCAGCTAAGGGGTCAGGTGATAGGAAGCATGAGGCACCTGCTCTTGTCAGGCTCTGGGGTCCTTGGCTTCCCTGTGGGAAGTGAGGCTAAGGGTGCTGCCAGCAGGACTCCCTGCGACAGAGTCAGGTACAGAGGGGAGGAAGCGGGGGGGCAGGGCACCCAAGGGACCTTTCTCCATGATGTCTGGTGGCTGCAGTGTCCCTGGGCTCCTGTCCTGTGGGCTCAGCTGAGCTGGCTTCATGGGGCCTGGCATCACCTTGTAGCAAATGTCACCTGTCCCCAGCAGGATTTCCGGGAACCTAGGTGCTGGGCTGCAGAGCCAGACAGGCAGAACCCACCATGATGACAGTCAGCCAAACAGCACAGGCCTTAGGGACCTGGGGATGGGGTCATGGAATGATGGGGCAGCAGTGTCCAGGGTGCCCATGGGCCCTGAACCCAGCATCTCTGACTCTGCGCGACATTCGCAGCTGCCTGCTGAGGATGAAGACAGGATCGAGGTCACCACAGTCTGAGGAAACCTCACCTACATCCTGCGCCTGGAGCATCACATGCCAGGTAGGTCCTGAGGACAGTGCTGTCACTTACTCCTGGTGACAAGAGGGCCATAGGTCCAGGAGGTCCTGATAGGAGCCTGGACCCTGTCCATGGATTGGGCTGTTGGACATGTAGGGAAGATAGGGCCACTCAGTGGGACCCACTCAGGCCCAGAGGGTGCTGGGGTGGCCTCCGGCTCTGTCCTCGGCCCAGCCTGAGCCTGGGTGTCCCCACCTGCTATCCCCTGTCCCTTTTTCTTCATGCTCTTGCCTGTTGGCTGTGGGTTCATTCAGCTGAGTCAGAACCAGGTGTGTCTTGCTATTGCGGAGGGGCTATTCCCTGTGGGACATCAGAGACTCAATTGTGGCCTCAGGATCTTCATTGGCAGCGACTGGCCCAGGGACAGGGAAGTGCTGTCTGGCTTTCTCTTGCCTTGGCATCTGGGGGGCTTGGCAGCTCTGGGCTAGACACCAGGCCACTCTTTCCTGGGGTCCCTGGAGCACCTGGCTCCCACCCCACAGCCTGGGTCTGGCTGCTCCTTGACTGTGGCTGCTCCTGGGGGAGGCTGGACCCTCAGGGCAGGGCCAGGGAGCCATGGGGCTGTGTCTGGCAGGTCAGCAGGGACAGGCTTCTTCCCACATGGTAAAGTTGGGCACAGAGAAGGGCAGGGACAGGTGAGGAGCGGCTGTCACAGGCCAAGGCTGTGGGTCTGGGGTGAGCCACCACCGCTCTGCAGCCTCTCATGGTGTCTGCACAACTCTTGGGTGGCTTGACTCTCTGTCCTGTCCCTAGTGCTGTCCCTGACCTTGTGCAGGATCCCAAGGCCAGGCAGAGTGAGGCTACTCAGTCCCTGTGGGGTCCACATGATGGTGCACAGGGCAGGGGCGGGTGCGGGCAGGTAGCCATCCTACCTGTCCTGCCCACTGCACATGGGTCGCTCCCCAAATTGCCTGCATCTGTTCATCTGCAGACGCCACTGTCCTTGTCCCCAGGCCAGAGGAGGCTGGGAACCACTTTCCCTTTGTCAGCCCCAAAAGCCTCACCAAGTAGCAGGAGATTTACTGTCCTGTCAGTGAGGCCATTGCTCACCGAGGAGGAGATGCAAGGTCATCCTACAGGCACAGTTGCAGGGTTTAAATCATCCTGGATGTCGTCACTGCAGTCCCCTGCTTCCATGTCACTGTCACAGCTCTGGTGGCACTGGACTGCCTGTGCTCTTAGGTGATGGTGGGGACTAAAGGCCAGAGTCCTTCAGGATGCCAAAGACATCCTGTGGGTACCTGGGGGTCCTGCCAGGAGGACTGGGTGACCTTGTACCACTCAGCACTGCCAACCTAGCTGAGCAGGAGGGGCAGGGCCCTTGAAAGATGCCTTCGGGGATTCCGTCTTTCCTTGAAGGAAGCCTGTGGGATTCCTATTCCTTCCAGGGCTTGGGCACCAGGTGCTAGACCCCAGGAATAGAGTTGCTAGTGGTCCCACAAGTGCCTGAGAGCACCGCTCACCCCCTGGGTCGGTCCCTCAGCTGCCTCATCATCCCATGTCCCCTCCCTCTGTCCCCTCCCTTAGGTGCCTCTGCACCTGTAGACCCCTCCTGGGATGGGTGGCCATCGGGGCTAAGTATAGTCACCAGGAGGGACAGAGGACACCATTATGGTTATGGAAGGGACTCTGAGACAGTGGCCTTCACGTTTGCCCTTGAGATAAGGTGCTGTGTCCACAGCCTTGCAGAAGCAGGGGCTGAAGCAGGAGGGTCTGGACAGACAGAATCTCAGATTGAAGAGAGCCTGGCTGACTCTTTCCTGGGGTGTGTGTGTGTGTGTGTGTGTGTGTGTGTGTGTGTGTGTGTGTGTGTGCACGCACGTGCATCTGTACCAATGTGTATGATTGTGTGCACATGAAACAGAGTGACAGGTGAGGCTTGGGTGACAAGGTGTGAGGACAGGCTGGGAGAGGATCAACTTGTGTGTCAGAGGACACACGGTGGCCCCTTCTTCACAGTGTCTGGGGACACTGTGGGGGCCCCAGGTGTCAGGACATGACGGCGAGGTGGGGTGAGCCCCTGCGCACAGAAGATAACCACATATGCCGCAGAGCTGCCAGGAAGGTGGACGGAAGGCAGGCTGTGGCTGGCCTGGTGGTGAGGGGTGATGTGACCTGTGTGACTCCACTCTGCTCTCAGCTACAAAGCAGCCCAGAGTCCAGGGTCTGATCACAGCATGGGCTGGGTTCCATACACCTGGAGCATGGCAGGTAACTCAGCAGCCACAGACGAGACATCAGAAGACTAAGGCTCTAGTCCCAGCAGCAGGGAGCAGCACGTGACTTGTGTGCAGGTGGACAGCAGGACAGGAAGAAAAGCAGGGCCAGGTGTGCAGCAGTGGTGGGCGGTGGGTGTGCAGAGGGCCAGCGCGAGGGCACGGGAGGGCCAGGTGCAGTGCAGCAGCTGGGAAGGCTCTGGGCAGGGCCTCAAGGCACTGAGCCCTCCATGGGAGTCCCTAGATTTGCCTGAAAATGGGGTTTTCAGGGGGCAGAATGCCTCCTGGGTACTCAAGATGCCAGCTGCTTTTCCCAAGTGTCCCTGTTATTGTCTGGGTTTCCATAGGTGAAGAGAGGACACCACACATATGTGTGCTTGACGGTTTCCATGATGTGCATCATCTCCACTTCCACAGCATGACGTTTTCCTTTGAATTGGGAGGCACAGGAGTAGAAGGCACAAAACCCTCTGATGCTTCTTTCCTCTCAGGGGCCCACCATCTTCATTTGCTGTGATAAAATAAGCCCAGTCCTTCTCAGACGGTGCCTCTGGTTTATTGACCCCGGGCAATCAGCTCCCACTCCTCCATGCCAGCAGTAGGGACACCCAACCGTCTGCCTGTGGGTGTGCATCCTGTTGTGTCCCTGTCCCCCACTGTGATGGGTCTGCTTTCTCCTTATTCCTGTGCCATTCCAAGAAGGACACGTGTGTTGGAGAGGAGATGGAGGTTTGGGGTGTCTCTCTGTGTCCAGGCTGCCAGGCCTGTGGATAGCAGTAAGACATAACCAAAGTGTGAATTCAGTGTTCTCATTCATCTTTGCCTGAGGTGCAGGCTTGATGGACGCATTCATGACAGAGGACAGAAAAACAGAATCAAATGTTCTTGTGTACAGAGACTTCACAACATCAGTCCCAGAGGAGAAGGCTGGCCAGGGCATGAGTCACATCTGGGCCAGAGAGAGCCCCACCTCCACGCACAAAGGAGACTACGGTTCATAAGCAGTGCTGTATTTCAGTTGCCAGTAAAAGGATTTTGAACTTGTCACCACAAAGAAATGGAGCATGTGTGGAGGTGTGGGACAAGCTGTTTACTCTGATCTGATGGTCATAGACAGTTATGAGGGTTCTTTGCATTTATGGGTCTCTCTTGAGGAAAGCTGCTCTTTCAGGACTATGGGTCCCAAGGAGAACTCACAGGAAAGCAGCTGCACTTGAGTCTGGCCCCCTAACTGGAGAGGACAGCAGGTTTGGCCAGTTCAGCTGGGCTGAGGCCGGGGAGCCTGACTGCTCACGGCCGGCAGGTCCTGCACCGTCCAGCCCTTAGCCCCTCACTGTCCCATTAGCCTGACACTTGCTTTCTTCTCTGGTGACAGTGTCTTTGGAGGTTCCCATGGGGAGGCAGCGTCTGGGGTCACTGGTGCTGAGTGCTGGTTTCATGCAGGGTAGGAGGTGAGTCCTGGGCTGCTTGGGAACCACGACCTTTCATGGCTTAGGGCTGTGGCTGCTTCTAGAAGGGAGAAAGGCATGAGTCCATGTCTCCCCTCCTTCCGTCCTTTTCTCCTTTTCCGTCATTAGCTGGAGTAATGTAGTGGGGAGAAGCCTTTCAAAGATGACCGCCGACCTTGGGAAGGAAATGAGCTTCCCTGTTTCTTGGAAAGGGTGTGGAGCAAGTCCTGGCAGCCAGCTCAGCAGCCTGGCCCCAGGGGAGAAGCCCAGGGAGGCTTTCAGTGGGCAGGAGAGGATCATGGGCAGAGAGGGGTGCTGCCCAAATTGTGGAGCCTCCAACCTGCTGGATGCCAGTCCACGGGCAGTCCCTCTCCCCGCACCCATTGCCCCCTTCATCTCCTGCCTGTTCTGTCCATGCAGCTGTGGCCTCTGTGCTGAGTCACCTGGTGGGGTCCCAGGAGGAAGAGATGGGACTGGCACTGCTGGGGGGAAGTCTGCACTGAGCCAGAGCTGCACGGGCACTACTTCCACCTTCACAGCCAGGCAGCTCAGAGCACGCTGGACTGTATATCCAGACAGATGGGGGAGGGCTCATGAGGGCCACAGCTGGACAAAAAGGCCCAACCTGAGAAAGGGCCCAGGCACAGGGCAAAGGGAGATGGTGCCAGAAGCATCAAAACGGGTGAACTCTTGCTTCTGTTTCGGTGACATCTGTTCATGCAGCGCTCATGTGTATACACACGTGTGCATGCTGGGTGTTCTGACAGAGATGTGAAAAAAAATTGTACTCACACAGCCTGAGCCAGGTTGAGCCTTGCACACGCATGGTTGCCCTGTAAGAGGTGCCCCAGGGTTCATGCCTCGATTTCTCTGCTCTGCCAGCACTTGACTTAGGGCCATGATGGCCACACCCCATCCACGTGTACTCTTTTCCATGAAATAAAAGGCAAAGCGTTCGCAGCAGAATCCATGAGGTGCTCATATCAAGCACTCATGCTGTGGAGGATAATGGCTCCTGGCCGCGGTCTCTCCCCATCTCCTTGTCCTCCTTCCTGTGTGGCTGCCCTGCAGCCTGGTTTGTCCTTTCTAGGAGGGACAGGCAGGAGATCCTACAGGGACATACAACTGCCACACCCTTCCAGAATTAAGGACTCACTTTCCAGAGCAGGACTCACTCAAATGCAAAAGAGATGTGAAAGAAAACTCTTAGGCTAAGGGCCAGAGGCAGTTGACTAGGCCTTTGCTGGAGTTCTCCCCACTAGTATCCATGTAATAATTACATGCCTGTCCCCTCGGATAGGCATTGGAGGGGACAGTCCCCTGCTTGTCCTCCACCCATCCTGGGACCAACTGTCTTAGCATATCTGATTCTCAAAGCTGGCAGCTGGCTCGGCAGGATCACCAACTGGGTGTGGGCAGGATTCAGGAAACCCACTCCACCTTGACAGAGACAGCAGGGAGTGTTTGTTCCTAGTGCCTAAGCTGTGGGTAACCCGGGCATTCACCGGCTTTCAGATGAGCAGGCCAATCCCTAAGGGCCCTTCACCCTGTCACCCCACAGCCACGCCTGGGCATTCAGCCTGCTCCCAAAGCTGGGTCAGCCCCTCATACAACCGCAGCAGTGCTGTCCAGAGCCATGCTTGAATCTGATGCTCTCTCCTGATTAGATTTAGCAGCAGCGATGCTATCTTCCTCGGCATCCTTGGAAGCTGTCTGTCCTGTTCCCTGTGCAAAACCCTGGAGTCAGAATTGAGGTTGTATATGGCAGGTTTGTCCATTACAAAGGTGCCTTTTCTCTCCTTCAAGTTTGCACATGACCCACAAAGCATCTGTTCTGGTCAGCTCCTGCGATGCTCTGAGCCCAGGGCTGGAGCTCACTGCAGCAGAGTGACTGAGCCTACAGAAGAGCACTATTCCAGCACAGTTCATCCTTTGTAAACAGCATCCAGCCAACCACCCAGCCCTTTCATTACTGGTTCTGTGTCACTGTGTGTTCTATTTTTATACCCTGCATGTCAGGACTGTTTTCACACTCCAGTGACCTCAGGCGTGACCAGTGGTTGCATGTGGAGCCTTCCTGATGTCCTTGTTGTTTCTCAGACACATTCCAGGGACCACTAATTGTCCTAGGTTTATTGTGTGTGTCATTCCAAGTTCTGAGAGAACTGGAACCACTAGCACACACCTGAGCTCGAGGGGGAGATTTACCACGGAATCCACCACGCAGTGCACAACCTGCCAGGGCAAGTGCTAAGGTCTGAGACCAGAGCCAGGAGCACCTTGCCTGGCAGTGGAGGGAAGAGCAGTTGGAAGGGATGAGGTCCACCCACCCTGATGGGGCACCAAGAAAAACCTCATCTCTTTCAGAAACACCCCCTCCCAAATACACCCAAAAGCAAAGTTTGCCTGTGATCTGGCTGTCCTTGTCCACTTTTTGTGATGGAGGACTCAGAACCACAGGCTGAATGGAGAAGTTACTGAGAAGTTTATTCTGGCTACAGTTCTGGTCTGAGGTCGGGCAACACCAATCTCAAGTTCATCATGAAAGACTGGCTTCTGTGAAGTCTTCTCTACTTCAGAAATTCAAGAACAGGGCCGAGGATTCAGCTCATTGGTTCCAACATCTGCCTGGCAAGCACAAGATCCCAAGTTCGATCCCCGTTACTGCATATCACATGCTGGAGATAGTGGCTCACGCCTGTAATCCCAGCACTTGGGAGGCAGAGGCAGGAGGAGTGCTGGGAGTTTGAGGCCAGCCTGGGCTGCATAGTAAGATCAGGGCCGGCCTGAACTACAAAGCAAAATCCTGTGTCAAAAAATAAAAATAAAAAATTCAAGAACAGAATTGTGTAATGTTTTCTTCAAGAAAATGTTTATATTTAGTTTTTGATATTATGACTTTGACCCATTTGGAATTCATTCTGGCTCGAGGGGTAGAGTATAAACCTACTGTTTTGTTCAAGGGCTGCCAACTTGCCACTTCATTTAACAAGAAACCCTCAGGTCTCTCACACTTTGGGGCCATGTGAATAATGCTGCTAGAGCATTTGTGACAGTCTTGTATGAACACATGCTTTTCATTCTCTTGGGTCTATAGCAGTGGGACAGCTGGATTAAAACTGGCCAACTCAGTCTTTAACATTTTGTGAAACCACTGTACTGCTCTGTTTCGTGTTCCATCAGGAACGTGTAAGAGTCTGTGCTTCCCCAGTGTCACCAATGCTGCTGTTCTCTCCTCTTCATTGTCTCTTATATTTGCAGGGACAGATGATGTGGGACATTATTTATGCGTCTGTTGACCATTTGTATATCTCTGGAAATAACCAAGTCTTTTGTCTATTTTGTAAATTAGGCTATTTGTCTTCTTTTTTTTTTTTTTAGACAGGGTCTCGCATTTGTAGGTCAGGCTGGCTCTGAGCTCACTCTGTAGCCCAGGCAAGCCTTGAACTCAGCAATCCTCCTGTCTCTGCCTCCCGAGTTCTGGGATTACAGGCATGAGCCACCACGCCCTGCACTGTGATATGTGGTATTGATTGCTGGTGGGTGTGAGTCATGACGCCCAGCATTGTACGTGGTTACCGGGGATCGAACTCAGGACCTTGCACTTGCAAGGCAGGCACTGGAGCCACTGAGCTAAATCTCCAGCCCTATTTGTCTTTTTTATTAAGTTGTTAATTCCTATTTTCTAATGTTTTGGGTGAAAAGCTATAAATTTTAGTATTAATTTTGTTCTCTATTTTAGTAATTTCATTCTTGTGTTTTTTCACTATTTTGGATTTTTTCAGATATATAATCATATTATCTACGAATAGTGACAGTTCCTCATTCAATTTTTCTACTTTTCATTTATTTCTCTTATCTAATTGCATTGGCTAGTTCCTCCCATAAAATATTAAATAATAGTGGCAATAGGGAATGTTCCTCTTTTGTTTATGAGTCAGTGCCATTTTCAATGGTAAATACTTAGCAGATTGGTTTTGTGCAAATATGAGGTTGTCCCGATGATGAACTTATGGAAGAGGGACCCACTCTGGCTGGGGTTTGGAGCCTGGGTGAAATAAAAAGCTAAAGGAGGAAGTTTCACTTTGGCTTCTTCAGAGGACTCCAGTCTTCACCATCGCCTTGGCCATCCTTACCGAGGCTTCCAGTGTAGAACCTCCAGCTTCCTGATTTGGACTCACACAGGACTGCACTGAGCTCCAGGGCTGAGTTCTGAGGACCCATTAGCTCTCCAGCATGCAGACAGCTCTTTTGAACTCTTGCACACCTGACTGCAGGTGATCATTGTAACCCTACCTTATAAATCCTTTACATACCACATAATTTCATATTAAATCTGTTACTCTAGTGAAATCTAACTTATACATGACACTAACAGGAATCCTCTTGGTAATATGAATTTGGTAGCTGAGATAAATATATGTTTATTATGTTATGAAGTATTAACCAGTATTGGTTCATTTAAAATATTAAAACCAAGGCTGTATTTAAAATTTTTATGCTCAATAAAGATGATCATATCATTTTTCTTTTCAGAGCCATTTATTTGGTGAGTTATATTAATTTCTTAACAGTCAGTCATCTTTTTATTCCTAGAATAAAATCTGCTGTTTAGTCATAATGAATATATTCTTATTTTATTGAACTGTTATACACTTTGGGATGTCTTATTTAGGTTTTTTTTTTTTTGAGACAGGGTCTCACTTTGTAGTTCGGGCTGGCTCTGAGCTCACTATGTAGCCTAGGCAAGCTTTGAACTCAGCAATCCTCCTGTCTCTGCCTCCCGAGTGCTGGGATTACAGGCGTGAGCCACCACGCCCTGCTCTTATTTAGTTTTTAATTTAGGATTTTTAGATTGGACTATATAGTTTCTGGTTTTTTTGGTAAGACTTCTGCCAATGTTCAGTGTTTCGTGTATTTCATAGAAAAACTCAGAAGTTTTCCCCATTTTTAATGCTTTGTAATAGTTTGAAAACCCTGAATGTGGTCAGTATGTATTAAAGGCGGTGTCAGTTCCCTTACAAGATTATCAAGGCTATCCTGGGGAGTAGTTCATCGATAGCTGCAGCAATCTGCTGGGACTGGTGATTTA
>PVIC010045630.1:0-14565 GCA_004025085.1 Thryonomys swinderianus
TGTAGTTCAGGCTGGCCCTGAGCTCACTATGGTGCCCAGGCAAGCCGCCGCGAACTCAGCAATCCTCCCGTCTCTGCCTCCCGAGTGCTGGGATTACAGGCATGAGCCACCACGCCCAGCATTATATGTGGTAACCGGGGATCGAACTCAGGTCCTTACGCTTGCAAGGCAGGCGCCGGAACCACTGAGCTAACCCTCCAGCCCTTTTTTTTTTTTCTTTTTGAGACACTTTGTAGTTCAGGATGGTCCTGAACTCACTAAGTAGCCCAGGCAAGCCTCAGACTTGTAGCAATCCTCCTGCCCTCTGCCTCCCGAGTGCTGGGTTTACAGGCATGAGCCACCCCGCCAGCACTGTGGTATGTGGTACTGATTGCTGGTGGGCATAAGTCAACAGACCCCATATTAATGTATGTGGTTAACAGGGATCGAACTCAGGACCTTGCGCTTGCTTGCTAGGCAGGTGTTGGAATCACTGAGCTAAATCTCCAGCCCAGTACACTAAACTTTTTAAGCCACCGTAAGTGTTTTCAGTGGTTGCTCTCATCCTGTAGTTCCTACTTCTTTCCCTAGTTTAATAAATGTAAAACCTCACTACCCTTAAAATAAGTAAAAATTTGAAAAGCAAAAGTAAGAAGTCCTACCTGAACACCTGTGACACTGAATTTTATAAGGGAGGGACTAGAAAGGAAGTGCTATTCAGAGCAATGAATACTCACAGGCGGAGCTCTTCAAAAGACTTCACCGAATAGAGAGGGGAGCTGGGGTCCCGCTGCAAGACTTCCACTTGATTCGTGTTATCAACAAGGTTGCTTCTGATCAGCTTGTTGAGTAAAGACTGGGCAGCTCTGTCCTCTGTCCAAGAAACCAGTAGATTTTGTAGCAACATAAAATCAAACCCCACCTTGTAAAAGTGCTCTAAATCCCTCTCAGCCCTGACACCCGTGCAGCATGCATGGCTGGAGAAACAATCATGTTGCCAGCTTTCCCTTTAGATTCTTTTTCTTATTTTAGGTTCTAGGATTGAACCCAGGGCCTTTGCACCGAGCCATATCCCCAGGCGGTTTTATTTTTATTTCCAGACAGGGTCTTACTAAACTGATAGATGCCTCAGCCTCAAAGGATAACACTGTTACTACATCCAGCTTTTACATTCTTGCTTTTTTTTTTTTGAGACAGTCTCATTCTGTAGTTCAGGTTGGCCCTGAGCTCACTATGTAGCCCAGGCAAGCCTTGAACTCAGCAATCTTCTTGCCTCTGCCTCCTGAATGCTAGGATTACAGGCGTGAGCCACCATAACGGGCAGCTTTTACATTCTTGAGTATAAGATTCAAGTGAGCTGAAGGGCTTGGCAAGTTTTCTTGTTTATATAGTCTGCTATTTTTCTCCTGAAAACTCCATTATATCTTCTCCTGTCTTCTCAAACCTTGAAGCTCTCCACATTCTTTTTTTTTTTTGCTTTTTGAGACAGGGTCTTGCTTTGTAGTTCAGGCTGGCCCTGAGCTCACTATGGTGCCCAGGCAAGCCGCCGTGAACTCAGCAATCCTCTTGTCTCTGCCTCCCGAGTGCTGGGATTACAGGCGTGAGCCACCATGTCCAGCATTGTGGTATGCGGTGTTAATTGTTGGTGGGCGTGTCTCCACGCCCAGCATTCTATGTTTATCGGGGATCGAACTCAGGTCCTTGCGCTTGCGCGGCAGGCGCCGGAACCACTGAGCTAACCCTCCGGCCCCTCTCCACATTCTTGGGACCTTAGCTGCACACCTGCCCACGTACGGGTCCATTGCCTCCTGTGCACTGCACATTTCTCTCTGTACTGTCTCTGGGCTTTATCACCCATCCCTCCACTGGGCCACTCCACCAGCACCTGAACCTGTTTCCTCCGTAAACTCATATTCCCATTCAGCCACTATTCTATTTCATTCCTCCCCTTCTGGAACATTCCCTGAAAGAGCTGTTTATACTCATCTCATTTCCTTTCCTTTCTTTCCCTTTCTGTTCACCATCTACCCACAATAGCCTTTGCCAAGTCTCCAATGATTGCTACATGCCAAATCGATCCATTGGTCAATTTGTAGTCTTTCTTTTTTGAGGTGGGGTCCTGCGATGATGCCCAAGCTGGCTTTGAAATTGCAATCCTCCTGTCTCAGACTATCATGTAGCTGAGACTACAGGCATATACAACAGTGCCTGGCTCTAGCTGCTCTCTTAATTACCTTGTTACCTCCAGCTAACCCCCTACTTTACACCCACTTCCTCTGGTTTCCAGGACTCGACACTCTTGACCCCTACTGTCTTCCTACACCTCAGCCCCTCATCCCCTGATCAAAGCTCAGCTTCTGTAGCTTCAGGAGGGGGGGGGGGCTCGCCACAGGGATTCAAGTAATTACCTTTCTCCTCTTCATCTGTCTTCTCTGCAGTGGGGCTGGTTTTGACAACACCTACAGAAGAAAACAGTTGTCACTGAAAAGGCAATTTTTTTTTTTTTGAGACAGGGTCTCACTTTGTAGTTCAGGCTGGCCCTGAGCTCACTATGTAACCCACACAAGCCTCAAACTCAGCAATCCTCCTATCTCTGCCTCCCGAGTGCTGGGATTATAGGTGTAAGCCACCATGCCCGGCTGAAAAGGCAATTTTTAAGCCCACTTGAAAGGTGAGACAATGAAAACTTGCTCCAGTACCCAAATATAAAAACTGGCATTTCAGGGCCGGAGGGTTAGCTCAGTGGTTCTGGCGCCTGCCTTGCAAGCGCAAGGACCTGAGTTCGATCCCCGGTAACTACATATAATGCTGGGCGTGGTGGCTCATGCCTATAATCCCATCACTCAGGAGGCAGAGACAGGAGGATTGCTGAGTTTGAAGCTTGCCTAGGCTACATAGTGAGCTCAGAGCCAGAGCCAGCCTGAACTACAAAGCGAGACCCTGTCTCAAAAAACAAACAAACAAAAAACTGCAAATGGAGGGCCGGAGGGTTGGCCCAGTGGTTCCAGCACCCGCCTCACAAGCACAAGGTCCAGAGTTCTTATCCCCAGTAACCACATACAATGCTGGATGTGGAGACTCATGCCCACCAGAAATCAATACCACATACCACAGTGCCGGATGTGGTGGCTCACGCCTGTAATCCCATCACTCAGGAGGCAGAGATAGGAGGATTGCTGAGTTCGAGGCTTGCCTGGGCTACATAGTGAGCTCAGAGCCAGCCTGGACTACAAAGGGAGACCCTGTCTCAAAAGAAAAAAGAAAAAATTGCAAATGGATGTGCCTTTTGTCTTATGTACCTTTTGAGAATTTAACTCACAAAAACACTGCACACATATAACAAAATTTAAGTTCATGGTTTTTCTACAAAGTACTGTTTAAAGAGCAAAAGAGTGGGACAAAGCTAAATGTCTTATCAATAGATAAATGGTTAAATAAATTATGGTGTATCACACAATACAATACCATATAGTTATAAAACAGTGACAAACTACCATGTACTGACATATAAATCTTTAAGACAGGGTCTCACTGTGTAGTCAGGCTGGCCTCAAACTCATGGGAATCCTCCTGCCTCTGCCTCCCAAGTGCTGGGATTACAGGTGTCGACCCCATGTCTGGTAAAATTACATTTTTCTTTTTTTTGTTGTTGCTTTGATTTTATTTTGGTATTTTTGTTTCTGTTTTGAGACTGGGTCTTGCTTATGAAGTTCAGACTGGTCTTGAACCTGCTATGTATATGTACTGCCAAAGTGAGAATTTTGAACTATGTAGCTGACCTCAAACTCATGGTGATACTCCTGCATCAGCCTCCCAAGTGCTAGGATTACAGGTGTATACCACCACCATCCCCAGTAAGTACTGACATTTTTTTTTTTTTTTTTTGCTTTTTGGAGACAGGGTCTCACTTTGTAGTTCAGGCTGGCCCTGAGCTCACTATGGTGCCCAGGCAAGCTGTCGCAAACTCAGCAATCCTCCTGTCTCTGTCTCCCGAGTGCTGGGATTACAAGCGTGAGCCACCACGTCCAGCACTGTAGTATGCGGTGTTGATTGTTGGTGGGCGTGTCTCCACACTCAGCATTATATGTGGTTACCGGGGACTGAACTCAGGTCCTTGCACTTGCGAGGCAGGCGCCAGAACCACTGAGCTAACCCTCCGGCCCAAGTACTGACATTTTAAATTAAAAAACAAAACAACAATAAAAATCCCCATAAAAACACCCTAATATGTCTGGATCCTTATAAAAAGGGAAACTGAGAGCTGGAGATATACTTCAGTGGTAGACCACTTATCAAGTGTACTTGGGGCCTTGATTCAATCCCCAGCACCACAAAAAGGGTGGCACATTGGAGGCTTCTATGTGAAGATGAAGGCAGAGACATAAAAGATGACATTATAAACCATGTAACCCCAACAGCAGCAAATCCGGTAACTGGGGAGAGGCCTAGGGGTAGGGTCTTCCTCCCAGCCTCACAGGCACTGTGTTCCAGCCTCACCCAGGCTTTCCTAAGCCTGGACTGATGGACTTCTACAACTGACACCATACAGCGCATAGTGCTTCACCGGGACAGCCAAGGAAACCACCACATGAGGGACTGGGATAAGGCCTTGCACCTTTTTATACTTTCTGAGTGTGGAATCCAGATCCAATTTTTTTTTTTTTTTTTTGAGACAGGGTCTCGCTTTGTAGTTCAGGCTGGCCCTCGGCTCACTATGTAGCCCAGGCAAGCCTGGAACTCAGCAATCCTCCTGCCTCTGCCTCCTGAGTGCTGGGATTACAGGCATGAGCCAACACGCCTGGCACTGTGGTATGTGGTATTGATGGCTGGTGGGCGTGAGTCACTGCACCCAGCACTGTATGTGGTTACTGGGACGGAACTCAGGGCCTTTCCCTTGCAAGGCAGGCGCTGGAACCACCAAGCTAAATCTCCGGCCCGCAACAGCAATTCTTGATGTTAAGGAGTCAGAGGTTAGAAACATCAGGAAAATGGACACATTGCCCCTTCAGTTATAAAAGCTTATTTCAGGCTCTCAGTTCTAACGCTGCTGTTTGCCAGACACACCCCTAGAGGAAAGCTCCACTGCTCGCTGCAGCTGTGAGGACAAAACAGAAGTGTGTAACTGGTACCAGGCCTGTAGGCACTAATGACTCACCATTAGTATCTGGTTTGACTCTCTCTTCCTTGATCTGCAAACTGCTCATCTGAATAGGAATAAAAGGAAACAGAGTAAGCAAAGACCCCAGTCAAAGAAGGCCCGGGTCAAAGAGGAACTCCCCAGTTACAGTCTAGCAAAAACTACTACACAGCTCTAGTCAGGGACCTGGCCTATCCTGCTCAAAGTAGAGTTGCTAAAAGCCTGGGCAAAAACATTACACATCCTCAGTAACCTTAAGGAAGCAGATGCTAAATGTAATGGTGGAGAGAAAGAGTGTAAGAGTCCAAAATCTCTGCTTTCCTCCAAGTATACTCTTTTTGTTTTTTGCGATACTAAGGATTGAATTCAGGACCTTGTGCTTACAAGGTGTGCATGTTGCCACTGAGCTAATTCCCGGCCCACCCCAAGTATACTTTTTTTAGAACACCTAATCTTTACTAAATATTATGTCTCTTCAGCAGTACAAACAAAGTTCCTTTCTGAGAATGCTATCACTTAAACATCTCAGATAAGCTCCCTACCTTACCCCTCACCCCGTCTTGGGGATTGTTCCCAGGGCCTCATGAATATCAAGCAAGGGTTCTACCCTGAGTTAAACTTCCAACCTGGTTTTTTCCTTTTTAATCCTGAAACCTACATTGTATTAAAGTAACAGAAAATAAACTATAATCCTCTGTAGTCCCAGCACTCTGGGAGGCAGAAATAAGAAGACTGCAAGTTTGAACCTAAAGAGGGTATCTTTCTTTTTCTTTTTTTTGAGACAGGGTCTCGCTTTGTAGTTCAGGCTGGCCCTGAGCTGTGTAGTCCAGGCAAGCCTCAAACTCAGCAATCCTCCTGCCTCTGTCTCTGAGTGCTGGGATTACAAACGTGAGCCACCACACCCAGCACTGTGGTATGTGGTATTAATGACTGGTGGGCGTGAGTCACCATGCCCAGCATTGTATGTGGTTACCGGATCAAACTCAGGGCCTTGCGCTTGTGAGGTAGGAGCTGGAACCACTGAGCTAAATCTCCCCCCCACCCTTTTTTTTGGAGACAAGTCTCCCTTTATAGCTCAGGCTGGCCCTGAGCTCACTTATGTAACCCAGGCAAGCCCTGAACTCACAGCAATCCTCCTGCCTCTGCCTCCTGAGTGCTGGAATTACAGGTGTGAGCCACCACGACCAGCACTGTGGTATGTGGTTACCAAGGATCGAACTCAGGACCTTGCACTTGTAAGGCAGATGTTGGAAATACAGAGCAAAATTTCTGGCCCTTTATTTTTAAATTTTGAGACAAGCTTCCATTATGATACACTTTTTGGGGCAGAAGATTTTGCTCCGTGGTTCTGACGTCTGCCTTGCAAGCACAAAGTCCAAGTTCAGTCCCAGGTACTACACATCACAATGCCAGGCATGGTGGGTCACACCTCTAATAAACAGCCAAGTATGGTGGTATATGCCTGTAATCCCAGCACTCAGGAGGCTGAGGCAGGAGGATAACTCCAAGTTCAAGGCCACTGTCTGCTAAATAGTAAATTCAAAGTCAGTCTGAACTGCAAATATTGCAGTATTGCAAATTTACTACAGTGAAACAACTGACTAACCCAAGCCCCAGATATGAAAATGTTTCAAAATTTGAAATACAAACTTGCTTGGTAAATTCCAAAGGAAAGTGCAAGTAGATCAATAATTAATAAACTTTCAGTCAAGTCTCTACTTTCAGAAGAAATAATTTTCTATGTTCTAAGAGCTGGTAAGAGGATTAAGTGGGCCATACAGAGGTATTATAAAGGCACATCATTAGGCTCTGAGAATTTCTGAATCAGTTCCCAGGCCCACAGCCTGCTCAAGATCCCTGAGCTGACAAATTAAGTCACTATCCTGGTAACCACTGGGTCCTGAGGGCTTACTATATACTTCATTAAATAATCATGCTCCCTGGGGCCAGAGGGTTAGCTCAGTGGTTCCGGCGCCTGCCTCGCAAGCGCAAGGACCTGAATTCAATCCCAGGTAACCACATATAATGCTGGGCGTGGAGACACACCCACCAACAACCAACACCGCATACCACAATGCTGGAATGGTGGCTTACACCTGTAATCCCAGCACTTGGGAGGCAGAGACAGGAGGATTGCTGAGTTCGAGGCAGCTTGCCTGGGCACCATAGTGAGCTCAGGGCCAGCCTGAACTACAACACGAGACACTGTCTCAAAAAGCAAAAAAAAAAAAAAAAAAAAAAATCTATAATTGAGATGGTCTGAAAATGTGACCGAGACCTTGAGAGTGCCCCAATTGGACCACATTAACTAATGTGACCTCCAGAAAGCCTGAATGATACCCACAGTGGTGACATCCATTTGCAATCCCAACAAGGCTAGAGGATCTCAAATTCAAGCTCAGGCTGGACAACTGAGCAAAACCATGCCTCAAAATAAAAAACTAAAAAATGCTGGGGATGTAGCTCAGTGCTCCCCAAGTTTAATCCCCAGTATGGAGAGGAAAAAAAAAAAAAAGCCAACTAATCATTCTTCCATTCTCCAAGTTTCTGGATTCACTCTCGGCAAGAAGCCTGCTTGTGAGTATGAGCAATGACTCTGTTGACAATGGACAGAGTGAATGTACACAGGCTTATGCAATTAAAAGGATGAGCCAGGTGTGGTGGAATATGCCTGTAATCCAGCTTTCAGGAGCCTGAGGCAGGAGGACTGCCATAAATTTGAGGCCAGCCTGGGCTACAGAATGAGTTTAAGGCCACTCTGAACTATGTAAGGAGACCTTGTCTCAAAAAACAAAACATAACAAAACAATTCTTTTGTGTGTGTGGTACTGGGGATTGAACTTGGGCCCTTGTACATCCAAGGTTGGTGTGGTACCACTTGAGCTAAATCCCCACCCATTTTTTTTTTTTTTTGAGACAGGGTCTCGCTTTGTAGTTCAGGCTGGCCCTGAACTCACTATGGAGCCCAGGCAAGCCTCGAACTCAGCAATCCTCCTGTCTCTGCTTCCTGAGTGCTAGGATAACAGGTGTGAACCACCACGCCTGGCACTGTGGTATGTGTTGATTGTTGGTGGGCGTGAGTCACCATGCCCAGCATTATATGTGGTTACTGGGGATGGAACTCAGGACCTTGAACTTGCGAGGCAAGCACTGGAACCACTAAGCTAAATCTCCGGCCTGATTTTTTTGTTTTTTGAGACAGGGTCTTACTCTGTAGTTCAGGCTGGGCCTGAGCTCACTACGTAGCCAAGACAAGCCTCAAACTCAGCAACCCTCCTGCCTCTGCCTCCCCAGTGCTGGGATTACAGGCGTGAGCCACCATGCCTGGCACTGTGGTATGCAGTACTGATTGTTGGTGGGCCTAAGTCACCACGCCTGGCATTGTTATATGTGGTTATTGGGAATTGAACCAGGGACTTTGCACTTGCTAGGCATATGCTGGGACCACTGAGCTAAATCTCCAGCACACAAAACAAATCTTTAAATTAAAAAAGGGACATGTCCTCTAATCATTAAAAAGCACTGTTTTAAAACATTTATATCCATGTATTCAAGAATGGCCTGAGCATGATAATTAGACAAACCAAAAAACATTTTTTTTGTTGTTTTTGTTTTTTTTTGAGACAGGGTCTCGCTTTGTAGTTCAGGCTGGCCCTGAGTTCACTATGGAGCCCAGGCAAGCCTCGAACTCAGCAATCCTCCTGTCTCTGCCTCCCGAGTGCTGGGATTACAGGTGTGAGCCACCACGCCCAGCCCAAAAAACATTTATAGGGCTGGGGATTTAGCTCAGCAGTTCCAGCACCTCCCTTGCAAGCACAAGGTCCTGTGTTTGAGCCCCGGCACTACATACCACAATGCTAAGCATGGTAGCTCACACCTGTAATCCTAGCACTCAGGAAGCAGAGGCAGGAGGACTGCTGAGTTCGAGGCTGGTCTGGGCTACACAGTGTATTCAGGGCCAGTCTGAACTACAAAGTGAGACCCCTGTCTCAAAGAAAAAATTATAACCAGGATGGTTAGAATCAGATATTAAGTATGTTCAAGAATGTATTGATGACATTCATATCATAGTAAGATTAGGGTCACATTGTGTGTGTGTGTGTGAGTGTGTGTAGTACTCCCCAGGGTCTCATGTATACTATACAAGTACTCTACCAATGTGGTACACCCCCTATCCTGGGTCACACATTTAAATATCCTTAGATTTGAAGCTGGCCATGGTGGTACATGCTTGTAATTCTACCATTCAGGAGCCTGAGGCAAGATGATTACTGTTAGTCTGAGGTCAGTCCAAGCTATATAGTGAGTTGAAGACCAGCCTGAATTACAGAATAACACTGTCTCAAAAAAAGAAAGAAAAGGGCCGGAGGGTTAGCTCAGTGGTTCCGGCGCCTGCCTCGCAAGCGCAAGGTCCTGAGTTCAATCCCCGGTTACCACATAGAATGCTGGGCGTGGAGACAGGCCCACCAACAATCAACACCGCATACCACAATGCCGGACGTGGTGGCTCACGCCTGTCATCCTAGCACTCGGGAGGCAGAGACAGGAGGATTGCTGAGTTCGCGGCGGCTTGCCTGGGTACCATAGTGAGCTCAGGGCCAGCCTGAACTACAAACTGAGACCCTGTCTCAAAAGCAAAAAGAAAAAAAGAAAAATAAGTAAATCATAGCACTGAACATAACTATATTCTAAGTCTTTGAGACAAACCAGCAAACCTAGTGAAAACTTCTGGGAACTCCCAACACAGATACTTTCCAGACACCAATTTTTCTTGAACTCAGAACATATAGACCTGGCCTCATTCTTCAGATCAACTCTGCCCTCTTGTCCTTGTTCCTGTTCCTACCACTTTAGTAACAATGCTTAAGGAACAAAGGTTGAAAATGTTGGACCACAGATTTAGCACAGTGGTTCCAGCACCTGGCTGGCATGCAAGGTCTCAAGAAAAAAAAAAAAAGGTTGAAAATGTTAACACTTGTCTTTATCTCCCTTCAGTTTTTTGTATTATGGTAGCAAATCCTCATATGTGGGATTTTTAAAGAAGTACCAGGGATTGAACAAAGGCCTTCACACTGAACTATATCCCCAGCCCTTTCTGAGATAGACTCTCACTAAATTGCTAAATGGATGCTGGCTTCTGCAGAGCGCAGAACAGTCTGCAGTTGCCTCACAGTGAGACTTAGCACTGAACTCGGAAGACAGATCCACAGAATCATCAGCATCTCTCCAGCTCTTTCAACATCTGCATATGAAGCAGAGCAAAGGCTCATGAGGATGGAGCACTCGGCCCTGAAAGGCTCTGATCGCCCATGCAGATGGTCAAGTATTTCTGGATGTGGAAGTGCTGCTCAGCTGTGTTTGCTGCCTGGCCCGAGGACTAGCCTTCTTTAACCAAAAATGTACATGGGCAGCAAGTGATTCCAGGCTGGTCTGGGTTGGCAGATTTTGTGTTGGAAATGTACTATGATCTTTAAATATGACGGTCTGGTGTTGGCCACCAAGGCTGTCCTCAAATGGGAGAAAGAAAGCATTCTGGCTCCCGCACCAGTCGTGGGAAAAGATAGAGAAGGAAAACAATCTAGCAGGATCTGGCACTTGTCAGAGAAACCCTTGACAAGACCGTTCCAGAAATACCAGCATTTTGGCCGTGACCACAGCTGTCCCTGTCTCTGCAACTCCCTGGACATGTGGCTGGACCCCTACCCCAGTCTCTGTCTCCCTGATAATCCTGTAGAGGCCACATTAGTTCCTGGAGATGTGACTTGTTGGTTTATAACCTCTGTTATTATATTTTTGCTTTGGAGAAAAAAAATTCTATACCTATACAGTATAGAGTAATGCAGTAATAAAATGAGACTTTAGAGGAAAATCAAAAATTTCAATGTCTTGGGCCGGAGGGTTAGTTTAGTGGTTCTGGCACCTGCCTCACAAGCGCAAGGTCCTGAGTTCAATCCCCGGTAACCACATATAATGCTGGGCATGGAGACACGCCCACCAACAATCAACGCCGCATACCACAATGCCGGACGTGGTGGCTCACGTCTGTCATCCCAGCACTCGGGAGGCAGAGACAGGAGGATTGCTGAGTTCGCGGTGGCTCGCCTGGGCACCATAGTGAGCTCAGGGCCAGCCTGAACTACAAAGTGAGACTCTGTCTCAAAAGCAAAAAAAAAATTTCAATGTCTTAAAAAAATATATATTTAAGGGCCAGGGATTTAGCTCAAGTGGTACCATGCCTATCTTGAAAGCACAAGGGCCTAAGTTCGATCCCCAGTACCACCAAAAAAAAGAATATACATATAAACTATATAAATATATATTGAATAATATATAATATAAATATATATTTATATCATTAAACAATATATCACTATCAATTATATTATAATATATTTAACTATACAAAACATTTAGTATAATATATTTTAATTATAAGATTATATAATTATATAATCATTCAATATTAGATAATATATTATTTATTATTTATGGTGTCAATTTTATATATATTTAAAATTGCAATGCAAAAGTCATCCTGCTTTTGTGCTGAACCCTTTAGAACCAAGGACTGTATTGCAAGACAAAGCTGAAGGTAAAGTAACCCTTAACCATTTTTAAGGTTTTTTTTCCCAGAGCTACACATTGCAGCCATGCACAGTTAGTTTGAAGGTCAACTCCATGTATGATATACTTTATTAAGATGTATAGAATGTCCTGAAGTTTTCTTTAGTTAGGGAACTAGGAATCAGTGTAGGTGTGGTGCCATGTGAATCCTGGCACCTTGGGACAGAAGAGGGACCTCATGGTTGCAGAGGGGTTCCTCCACTGCTCAGCCCTCCACCAACCACACCACTCAACAGTGCACGTACCTCCTGCAGCCTAAATGAGCAGTCAAGAAGCTGATAATACACTAAATCTTTCTCCACACTGTACATTCCAAAGAAAGAGCATATGCAATATTTACTTTTTTTTTTTTTTCCTTTTGAAACAGGGTCTCGCTTTGTAGTTCAGGCTGGCTCTGAGCTCACTATGTAGCCCAGGCAAGCCTTGCATTCAGCAATCCTCCTGTCTCTGCCTCCCGAGTGCTGGGATGACAGGAGTGAGCCACCATGCCCGGCACTGTGGTATGTGGTATTCATGGCTGGTGGGCATGAGTCTCTACGCCCAGCATTCCATGTGGTTACCAGGGATGGAACTCAGGACCTTGCGCTTCCAAGGCAGGCACCGGAACCACTGAGCTAACCCTCCGGCCCCTACATTTTTAATTTAGTTTACAGAACAGTACCAAAATTCATGCTATGTTTGGAATAAAGAATTTCGCTATGTACACTGGGTCTTTGTACATTCTGCCTAACTTACCTTAAATATAAACTATCTTTTGCTATATAAAATTTAACCATTATTAAACAGTGTTTTCTTTTGGGTAAAAAGAAAAAATAAACTAACCAGGCTGGGCTAGAACTTGTGATCCTCCTACAGCAGCCTCCCAGAGTGCTAGGATTACAGGCATGTGCTACAATGTCCAGCTCAGAGTATCTTCTGATTCCATTCTTTTTTCATCACTTTCACGGCCCAAAATATGCCCTCAATCTCTGGACAGTCAGAATAACCTGCACACTGGTCTTCTTTCATCGAGGTCTCATTCCTTCTAAAACATTTTGCTCTCTGCAGTACAATATCGATTAGTATTCCTCTTAAAAACTGCAAACCTACCAAGTACAGCCTTTACTCTTAGTTCTTAGTTAAGTTCACAGTAGATTCTCTGCAATCTTTCCCATTTTGTCCCTAACCCAACCTGATAACCTAAACCAGAGCAAAAACGAGTTCTGGTTCCTGCTCAACACTATGGTGCACTCTGCCCTCCTAAAATGCCTTCTACCTTCACCTGTCTTAAACATGATTCATGAGTCGGATATTTAGCTCAGTGGTTTCAATGCCAGGCGTGGTGGCTCATGCCTGTAATCCCAACATTCAGGAGGCAGAGGCAGTAGGATTGCTCCAAGTCCAGGGCTAGCCTGGGCTACAGAGTGAGTTCAGGGCCAGCCTAAACTACAAGGCCAAATCACGTCAATCAATCTTTAGTAATAAAAAAGCAATATGTCACTTTCAACATCAATAAAACAATTCGTGTCTCTCTCCACATCTGCAGTTGACTGAAACATTAAATTTAAATCTGAGCAGGATATGATAGTGGCCTCTGCCTATCACCCCAACACTTGCGAGGCTAAAGCAGGATTACGAATTCGAGGTCAGCCTAAGCATGGATCTAGGAAGTGTTAAATATAAAGTAGTATAAGAACGCTCAAAAAACTTAAGAAAAACAATGGCTTCTTGAATCTTCAAGAGAAGGAGGTGCACTATAGAGAAATGCGGACAAATTTAGACCGGATGAAGATAACAAGCTAGATACCAAACCAGGACTAACTGACCGCCCCACAGCAAAATATAGGGGCAAGTGAACGTCAGGCCGGCCTAAATAAGAAAGCTTTCGTGCTCACAAGTCCACTTGGGTCGGCCCGACACATTCATCATGCTAGAAGCCACTCACCGATTTGACAGCCGCCTCCTGTTCGTCCACTGCAAGGGCCCAAGAATCTGTGGCCATGGTCCCAGAGAAGAAAGAGGAACTGAAGAAAACCGGGACCCCCCCAACCCCGGGCCGTTTGACGCTTGCTCTCAGCCAGCAGCCGGCGAGAAACCGGCTCACGCGGACCGGAAGCGCCACGCGCGAAGGTGACGTCATTCCTTTCCCGCGTGCTACGTCACTTCTCTGCGACTGCCTCTTCTCGGGCCTGGTCCTTTTCCCGAGGGAGCAAACCCGTTGGTTTGTGTGTTTTTCATAAGTACGGAATGAACGCAGGGCTTTCGCCTTGAGCTACAATCCTGTGCTTTTTTTTTTTTTTAATGATGAAACAGGGTCTCGCTAAATTGATCAGAGAAGGCTCGAACTTGGGAGATCTCAGCGCTCCCCTCTTGGCATCTAGAGATCATCGTGCAGGACAGGAAGTTAAAAGAACACACGGAGGGGTTTGGCTTAGCCCCAGCTGCAGAGTGAGCCGGAAGGGAGACCAATGGAATGATTCAGACAACCATCAGAATCATGATAAAATACTGTCATCTTAAGTCATTATTTTGGGCTTAGTACACAGCAATATGCCAGTTACTTCACGACTGTTGACTTTAGGAGAGGAAGGTTAATAATTAATCTCGGGGGCCGGAGGGTTAGCTCAGTGGTTCCGGTGCCTGCCTTGCAAGCGTAAGGACCTGAGTTCGATCCCCGGTTACCACATATAATGCTGGGCGTGGTGGCTCACGCCTGTAATCCCAACACTCGGGAGGCAGAGACGGGAGGATTGCTGAGTTCGCGGCGGCTTGCCTGGGCACCATAGTGAGCTCAGGGCCAGCCTGAACTACAAAGCAAGACCCTGTCTCCAAAAAGCAAAAAAAAA
>PVIC010045631.1:0-14560 GCA_004025085.1 Thryonomys swinderianus
CTATGTGGCCCAAGCAAGCCTTGAACTCAGCAATCCTCCTGCCTCTGCCTCCTGAGTGCTGGGATTACAGGCGTGAGCCACCATGCCCGGTGTTTGTGGTATGTGGTACTGATTGCTGGTGGGCATGAATCACCATGTCCCATATTGTGGGATGTGATCAAACCAGGGACGGTGCACTTGCTAGGCAGGTGCCACAACCACTGAGTTAAACCTCTGGCCCCTCTTTGCTAAGGGATCTACATTCACATACCTTGGAATAAAGTTTTTCTCAATAGTAACTTCTCCAATCCTCATGATAGCATTTTTTTTTATTAAAAATTTTTTACCCGATTATACCTGTTACTATACTCTATCATGTTTTGGAATCCTCATAACCTTTATAGCATTAATGAAGTTATTTTCAAAAAAGATTACTTGTATTTAACATGACCCTCTTATTAAAAATAAATTACTTCCAAAGTTTCTTTTTTTTTTTTTTTTTTTTGCTTTTTTGAGACAGGGTCTCGCTTTGTAGTTCAGGCTGGCCCTGAGCTCACTATGGTGCCCAGGCAAGCCGCCGCGAACTCAGCAATCCTCCTGTCTCTGCCTCCCGAGTGCTGGGATGACAGGCGTGAGCCACCATGTCCAGCATTGTGGTATGCAGTGTAGATTGTTGGTGGGCGTGTCTCCACGCCCAGCATTATATGTGGTTACCCGGGATCGAACTCAGGTCCTTCCGCTTGCTAGGCAGGCGCCGGAACCACTGAGCTAACCCTCTGGCCCTCCAAAGTTTCTTTGAGTTAGCAATTTCATATCATAAATGCAGCTTGTGAGAAAATCACAACCAGGTTTTCTTCCAACTAAAGGGAAGAAATCTATTTTAAGTATATCATGAAGGGAAGAATACAGAGACCAAGGTAATTTACATACACATTCCTTCTCCTACAAAGCTTCTAGAAACACCTTTTAGAAAGAACTCTGACTTAATGAATGCAAGGGGTGAACACAATATCTAGTGAATATTTAAATTTTAAGGAATTACAGTAAAAGACAAAGACATGTTGCTATTAACCCCTTTCAAAATACTCTACCTCACTTCCAACCATTTAGCCTATTGCTCTTGCCACTTTCTGTAGTAGTTTGAAAACTACTCTTCCATGTCTTTATAGTTGTGATCTAAAACAAGGCAACCACAATAGCATAACTAAAGACACCCACAGAGCCACCTCAGAACTGCTTCAGAAAGAAGTAGGAATGGAGGGATAAGTATGTTTGAAGCCAGGGGGAATATTTTGATTAGTGGCAATGTGTCTTTTTGACATCAAGTTTTAAGAATTTAAACATTCCTTTTTTTTTTTTTTTTTTTTTTTTTGGAGACAGGGTCTCTGTTGTTCAAGCTGGCTCTGAGCTCACTATGTAGCCCATGCAAGCCTCGAACTCAAAGCAATCCTCCTGCCTCTGCCTCCTGAGTGCTTGGATGACAGGTATGGGCCACCCCACCTGGCACTGTGGAATATGGTAATGATTGCTGGTGGGCTGAGTCACCATGCCCGTACTGGTGTATGTGGTTCCTGAGGATGGAACCAGGGACCTTGGGCTTAGTAGGCAGGTGCCCAAACCACTGAGCTAAATCTCTGGCCCTTCCCTGCATTTTATTTCACACCTCAGAAAAGAAAGGGATGCTTTAAACCACAGATTAACTGAAAGTCATCCCTTTAATATGCTTTAATAGCCCTCAAAATAACTATTCCTTTAGTAAAATTTAAAAATAAGCTATGGATATCTAGTAGAAAAGCATTAATTTTTAAATGTACAAGAAAGTTTTAGAGTTAAAATATTCATCACTTTCACAAAGTGATATTACAAACTAATATAAACAAACTAATATTTCTCTTAAAAACTAAATTCATTAAGCTGGTGGCTTTTGTATAAAGTGCTTCATTAGGTTTAATTTATGATTTTAATGGTTTGAATATAAAACTCCACACACAGTTTTATTTTTGTTGTGGCTGACAAAGTGGAAGTAGAAAAGGCAGCCCAGATGAAGAGTAGTCCGTTCTCTTTAGCCATCACATTTAGCTTTTTTGCAAGCTGGAAGAGAATCATCATCCCCTTCTGATGGTCGAGGTTTCTTAACTGTAGAAATAATTCCAAAAGCAGTTTTTCTAGTTTCTGTAAAACAGAAACAGCAATGGAAGGTAAATCAATTTAAAGAGAGGCGTTGTAACAAGTATTATTGCATTTCTTTGGCTTTAAATACTAGCAAATGAAGAGTACAGTGAATTGCGATGGGTGCTTAGAGTCATTATCTTTCCCTCAATACACACAAATAGCAGAATTTAACATCTAGCTCATTCTTAAGGATTACCTCTGGCTATACCCACAGGACCGCATTACAGCTAATGGTCTGCCTGTGGTATTAGGTGGCCAGAACCAAGATGTAGGCACCAGAACTATTACAGCATTATACATGGTAGAAAGATGAAAGAAACACAACAGTGAGGGAGGTGGGGTGTTCCTGTCTGTATTAGTGTGTTTCTACCAAGTTATCAATGCACATATGAACAAACAGTGACACTGTCTAGAACGAACAACAGCCTGCTTATGACAGATTTCCAATAAGTGCTCAAGTGAGTAAATAAAATAAAAAAATCACACATTTATGGATCCTTTATATACTGCTGACAATGACAAAGAGAAAAGAGGCTTATCTTCCAGGCTCAGATATGGATGACACCAGAATTCAGTCAAGTTTAGCCAACTCTAACCTCCTAATAGGCCACTCAATGTCATTTAAAGCAAGATCTTTTTTTGGCAGTACTGGGGATTGAACTTGGGTCCTTGTGCTTCCAAGGTAAGTGCAGTATCACGAGTTAAATTCTTATCCTTGATGCACTGTAATTGATAGGAAAAAGTGTCATTTGTATTAAGATGGCAAAGGGACAGCATTAAGCACATTCAAAGCAAACAACAGGAATGGAGACACCCCAGAGAATTTACTGTCTGTATGAAGCCATGAAAGATTCTGAAGAGACAATACTACTAGGAATAGAGAAAGGGGAAAAGAAGGGAAGAAGGGACTTCTCTGCGAGGGAGAGAAAGGTAACAACCACCTGGACAAGTTAAGATGAAGTCTGTAAAACAAGGGGAAAATAAGGCTGGAAGGGTAGTCTGGAAAGGGTTACAGGGTCATAAGAGATTTCAACTCTCTCCTTAGGAAATGAAATGGATAATGGAGGAAAGAAGCATTAGCTACAAAGGAGGTAAATTTTAATTGAAGAACAAAATTTGTTTAAGAATTATTTCTTAAATCATAGAAGTAAAATCATCTCTAAAGAGATGAGAATTACTTTCACTTTTTTTTTTTTTTTTTTTTTGAGACAGGGTCTGGCTTTGTAGTTCAGGCTGGCTCTGAGCTCACTATGTAGCTCAGGCAAGCCTCAAACTCAGCAATCCTCCTGTCTCTGCCTCCTGAGTGTTGGGATTACAGGCGTGAGCCACCACGCCCGGCACTGTGGTATGTGGCATGTGGTATTGATGGCTGGTGGTGTGAGTCACCACGCCCAGCATTGTATGTGGTTACTGGGATCGAACTCAGGACCTTGCGCTTGCGAGGCAGGCGCTGGAACCACTGAGCTAAATCTCCAGCCCTATTTTCACATTTATAAGGATTAACTTACTAAGTCTATTGAATCCTTACCAGTTCTTTTTAAAAAATTTACAAGAGACAAAACAGATTTCAAATTTTAAAATCTCAACACAGGAGAACCTCAAAATACAAATTGTCAATAACTTTTATTTTATCAAATGAAGTGTTGCATTCATAGATATAGTAACCTGATTCTGAGTAATACTCTAAAAATCTGTGAATAAAAATATGAATTTGTTTACTGAGTAATATATAAATTATAAAGCATAGCACTTTGTATATCAGTTTCAAAACTATTTTGGTGAAGCTGGGCATGGCAGCACGTGCTGTAGACCCAGCACTCTGGGAGATTGAGGCAGGAGGGTGGCAAGCTGCAGCGCAGCCCAGCCTGGGGGAACGTAACAATTTAGCAATACCATCTTTAAAAGAAAAGTTTGGGGATATAGCTAAGTGAGCCCTAGGTTCAAATCCCAGTATGACATTAAAAATTGGATGGGTGCAGTGACTTCTGCTGCCTACAAGCAGCCAGGCTGCCACCAGACCCAGGCCAGCCACCCCAGGGACCTCTATCCACCCTGGGCGAGTCTGGGTAAGCACCGTGGAGGCCACCCAGTGACTTCCACCACCTGTAAGCAGCATGCTTGCAACCAGACACAGGCTAGCTGCCCCGTGGGACATCCATACACCCCAGGAGAGTCTAGCCTACCTGCCATTGGACTAAGGCCAGAAGCCTTGTGAGAGCTCCATTTCTGTTTGAATAAGTCTGGGTAAGCACCACTTAGGTTGTGCGGTGATTTACAGTGCTCACCAGCACAACAGATATGAGAAAAAATTCAAGAGCCCTGGCACAAAGATCACCACCATGGGGGAATTCAGGAAAAAGGGAAATGAAGCAAAATGAAGCTCAATCTCCAGGATTCTCTGAACTGGTAACAAAAGCAGATCTACTAAAATGGAAATCAGAACTGATCTTTGAAATGAAAACAGAGATGCTGTCCACAGTGAAGGACTTCATTAAAGATGAGATCAGTAACATCACAGAAGCTCAGATACAAAAGTAATGGAACATTATAAAGAGCTTCAAGCAGAGGTCCAGGTGATCAAAAAGGAGAATGAAAGTTTATGAAGTAGGATGAATGAAGTTGAAAACCAAATTTCAGACCTAGAACACAGGCTCACAGCCAATGAACAGGAAAGGAATAACTTATGAAAAATGGCAAGGGATCATGAGAAGTTAATCCAACAGCTCCTAGATGACTCAAAGAAGAATAACATAAGGCTGATCAGAGTCAGTGAAGATGCAGGAGACAGTGCAAAAGACATAAAAAAACTGTTTACAGATATAATGACAGAAAACTTCACAGGAAAAGGAAAAGAATTGGACATACAGATAAACAAGGCATATAGGACTCCAAAAGCCTATGATATTAAAAAACGTATACCCAGGGGGCCGGAGGGTTAGCTCAGTGGTTCTGGCGCCTGCCTCGCAAGCGGAAAGTCCTGAGTTCGATCCTGGTAACCACATACAATGCTGGGCGTGGTGAGTCATGCCCATCAACAATCAACCAGCAATCAGCACCACATACCACAGTGCCGGGCATGGTGGCTCACGCCTGTCATCCCAGCACTCGGAGGCAGAGACAGGCGGATTGCTGAGCTCGAGGCTTGCCTGGGCTACATAGTGAGCTTAGAGCCAGCCTGAACTACAAAGCGAGACCCTGTCTCAAAACAAAACAAAACAAAACAAAAAGTATACCCATAATTATCAAGGTTCCACATATCCAACAAAAGAGCAAAATATTGAAAGCAGCTAGAAAAAAGAAAAAGAACACATAGGGAAGCCCATCAGGATCACAGCAGACTTTTCAACACAAATGCTCAATGCAAGGAGAGCCTGGAGGGAAGTGTTTCAAGCATTGAAGGAAAACAACTTCCAACCTAGATAGATGTATCCTGCAAAACTATCTTTCAAAATTGTTGGAGAAATAAGATAATTCCATGACAAAGAACACCTGAAGAACTTCTCAATGACAAAACCTGTACTCCAAAACATTCTAAAGAATATCTTGGAGAAAAACAATGAAGGTCAAAAACTCATGAGACCTCGCAGAGTAAATTTATTGAGCAAGACCCAAAACTGAGTGGAAAGGGGAAAAGCAAAGAATAAAAGAGCCAATAATAGGATAACACGGACAGGTATAAATCAGGCTGTATCAGTCATAATCATTAATGTTAATGGCCTCAATGGGCCAATTAAAGAATGGATTAAGAAACTGGCAGAATGGATTAAGAAACAAGATCTTACAATATGCTGCATACAAGAAACACATCTAATTCAGAAAGAAAGCCACAGACTGAAAGTAAAAGGATGGAATACCATTCTCCACGTGATAGGAAACTACAAAAGCAGGAGTGGCTATCTTATTTGCAGACAAAATAGATTTCAAACCAAAACTGATTAAAAGAGACAAAGAAGGACATTACGTCCTTGTACAGGGAACAATCCAAGAGAAAAAGATGACATTCATAAATATTTATGCACCAAATTCCAATGCACCCAACTATATAAAACAAATATTAAGAGATATGAAAACCCTGGGCTGGATATTTAGCTCAGTGGTTCCACGCCCACCTAGCAAGAGCAAGGTCCCTGGTTCGATCCTGGTAACCATATAGAATGATAAGATGTTGGGCATAGTGACTCATGCCCACCAGCAATCAGTACCGCACTCCACAATGCTGGGCATGGTAGCTCATGCCTGTAATTCCAGCACTCGGGAGGAAGAGGCAGGAGGATTGCTGAGTTCAAGGCTTGCCTGGGCTACATAGTGAGCTCAGGGCCAGCCTGAAATGAACTATAAAGTGAGACCGTGTCTCAAAAAAAAAAATAAAAGAAAAAACCCTGATAAGCACTAATACAGTAGTAGTAGGGGACTTCACATCAATATCCCGCTGTCACAATTACACAGATCAATTGGACAAAAAAAATCAATAATGAAATACTTGAACTGAACCAAACCTTTGAACAAATGGACTTAACAGATGCCTACAGAATATTTCATCCAACAAATTAGAATACACATTTTTCTCAGCTGCCCATGTGTCATTCTCCAAAACAGACCACATACCAGTTCATAGAACATCTTTAAGTAAGTGCAAAGGAATTAAAGTTATCCCCTCTATACTGCCAGACCATAATGCCTTGAAGTTGGAACTGAATAGAGAAAGAAATCCCAAGATGGTCACAAATACTTGGAAATTGAATAATACTCTGCTGACCAACCAATGGATCACTGAAGAAATCAGGAAAGAAATTGAACAGTTTTTACAATTAAATGATAATTTCAGTACAACTTATAGGAATTTATGGCATATAATGAAAGCAGTTCTACAAGGAAAATTCATAGCAGTAAATGCTTACACCAGGAAAATAGAGCAACCTCAAATAAATGACCTAATGCTAAACCTCAAGCTACTACAAAAAGAGCAAAACAAACCCAAAGCTCATACTAGGGAGGAAATTATAAGGATTAGAGCAGAAATTAATTCAATGGAGACTAAGAGCATGACACAAAAAGAAAAATCAATGAATCCAAGAGTTGGTTCTTCGAAAAGATTAACAAAATTGACAGACCCCTAGCTAACCTTATCAAACAAAGGAAGGAAAAGGCTCAAGTGCATGCTATTGTGAATGAAAAAGGGGAAATCATCACTGATCCAATGGAAGTCCAGAGGATAATAAACACGTAATTTGAAAATTTGTAATCCAATAAGATGGAAAATATAGAAGAAATGCAAAGATTCCTAGACATATATGAACTTCCAAAGCTGAATGAAGAGGGTATAAAAATGTTAAACACCCCAATATCAATTTGTGAAATTGAAAATGTAATAAAAAATCAGCCAACAAAGAAAAGCCCTGGTCCTGAGGGCTTTACTGCTGAATTCTACAAAACTTTCAAAGAAGAGTTGATATTACTACTTCTCAAATTCTTTAATGAAATTGAAAGGGAAGCAGTACTTGCAAATTCATTCCTTGAAGCAACCATTACTTTGATTCCAAAAGGAGAAAAAGACTCAACCCAAAAAGAAAACTATAGGCCAATCTCCCTAATGAATATTGATGCAAAAATCCTCAACAAGATCCTGGCAAACTGAATACAGAGAATTATAAAGAAGCTCATAACTCGGGAGGCAGAGACAGGAGGATTGCTGAGTTGGCGGCGGCTTGCCTGGGCACCATAGTGAGCTCAGGGCCAGCCTGAACTACAAAGCGAGACCCTGTCTCAAAAAGCAAAAAAAAAAAAAAAAAAAAAAAGAAGCTCATACACCCTGACCAAGTTGGATTCATCCCAGGGATGCAAGGATGGCTCAATATACGTAAATAAAAAACATTATTCATGGGCTGGAGATTTAGCTCTGTGGTTTCGGTGCCTGCCTTGCAAGCACAAGGTCCTGAGTTCAATCCGGTAACCACATCCAATGCTGGGCATGGTGACTCACGTCCACCAGCAATCAATACTATATACCACAGTGCCAGGCGTGGTGGCTCATGCCTGTCATCCCAGCACAGAAAATCAGAATAGATGGACTGTATCTCAACCTAATAAAAGCTATTTATGAGAAAGGAATAGCCAGCATTGTCCTAAATGGTCAAATACTGAAATCTTTCACACTAAGATCAGGAAGAAAATAAGGATGTCCACTGTCTCCACTCCTGTTCAATATAGGGCTACAAACATTAGCCACTGCAGTTAGACAAGAGAAAGAAATGAAAGGAATAAAAATAAGAAACGAAGTTAAACTGTTATTTGCTGATGACATGACACTCTATGTAGAAGACCCTAAAACCTCCACCAAACAACTGCTAGACGTAATCACCAAATTTAGTAGCATAGCTGGGTATAAGGTCAATGCTCAAAAAATCAATCACATTATTATACACAAATAATAGATTGATGGAGAAAGTCGTTTTTATAATAGCACCCTTCAGAAAAATGAAATATTTAGGAGTCAATCTAACAAAGCAGTAAAGGACCTCTACTCTGAAAATTTCAGGACTCTGGAAAAGGAGACTGAAGAGGATATCAGAAAATGGAAAGATATCTCCTGTTCCTAGACAGGAAGAACCAACATCGTCAAGATGGCTATACTCCCTCAACTACTATATAGATTCCATGCAACCCCAATTGAAATCCCAACAGCATATTTCACAGATCTAGAGAAAAGCATCCAAAAATTAATCTGGAACCACAAGAGACCTAGAATAGCAAAAGCAATTCTAGGAAACAAGTACATTGTCGGGTATCATTTTGCCCATCTTGAAACTTTACTACAAAGCCACTGTGATAAAAACAGCATGGTACTGGCAAAAAAACAGACCTGAGGATCAGTGGAATATATTAGAAGATCCAGAAACAATGCCAGATACACTAAGCCACCTCATATTTGACAAAGGTGCCAAACATCCTCAATGGAGGAAAAACAGCCGCTTTAACAAATGGTGCTGGAAAAACTGGACTTCAACCTGCCAAAGACTGAAGCTAGATCCATCTCTTGCACTGTATACTAAACTAAAATCAAAGTGGGTGAGAGGTCTAAATATTAAAACAGAAACTCTAAACATGCTGCAAAACAGGTTAGGTAAAACTCTTGGAGACATTGGCTTAGAGAAAGATTTTATGAACAAAACATCTATAGCTCAAGCACTAGCAGATCAAATCAACAAATGGGGTTTCATCTTATTAAAAAGTTTCTGCACAGCAAAAGAAACCACTGGCAGAGCAAAAAGGCAACCAACAACATGGGAAAAATCTTTACTAGTAATTCCTCAGACAAAGGGTTACTATCTAGAATATATAAAGAGCTTAAAATAATTGGTCTCCCCCAATTTACAGACCCAATTCAAAAATGGTCATCTGAAATGAACACTTTGCAGAGGAAGATATAAAAGCAGCTAAAAAGTACATAAAGAAATGCTCAGTCACTGGCCATTTGAGAGATGCAGATAAAAACAACACTGAGATATTACCTCACTCCACAAAGAATGGCTGCTATCTTGAAATTAGCCAGCAACAAATGCTGGCGAGGTTGTGGAGAAAAAGGAACCCTTTTCCACTACTGGTGGGAATGTAGACTAGTACAACCACTATAGAGATCAGTGCGGAGATTCCTCAAAAAACTAGGATTAAAGGTTCCATTTGACCCTGTTATTCCCCTGCTGGGGATATATACAAAAGAATTACAAGAGTCGTACCACAGCGACATATGTGTACCCATGTTTATAGCAGCTCAGTTTGTGATAGCTAAATCTTGGAAACTACCCAAATGCCCATCAACTCTAGACTGGATAAAGATGTGATTTTTTAAAATAAAATGGAGTATTACTCTGCCATAAAGAACGATGAGATCAAATCATTTATACTTTAATGGACGTATGTGCAGGACATACTCATAAGTGAAATAAATAGGTCACAGATGCGTAAATATGTATCTTTTCTCTGGTATGAGAAAAATGAAGTTGTAAATGTGTTCTAGAATGCATGACTGTTATTGTGAAATAGTAAATATTCAAAGGGAAATGGGGTTTAGAGGTAAATAATGAAGAAAGAAAAAAATTAACGGTAAAAAAGGAAACAAAGCTTGTGTATATAGAGGTGGGGGGGTGGTAGGGTGGGTAGAGGAAGGGGAAAAATGAGAATTAAGTTGTGGCATATACTAGTACAAATTCTCAATGTGGAGTGTATTTGGGATGTGTACATATAAGTACTAATAAACTGTACCAATTTAAAAAAAATTGATGGTAAAAAGGAAAAAAACAAAGCTTATACACATGGGGGGACTGAAGGAATTATTACATGTTCACAGGTGGTAAAGTGGGCATCTCTAACAGGTTCATTGTGATCTAATGGCTGCTTGAGGACATCTACCTTACTGAAGGCTTGACAGCTCTGATCTCTTCCCTTTCTCCTCACAACCTGCCGAGAAATACTATTCATTACCTTCTGGACACTCAAGAGAACCTGTCTGAACCTCACTACCAGGAGCAAGCTTCCCAGTGCTGAAAGCCAGCTGCAACATATCCTAAGGATTCTGTTCATCAGGTAATCACTGCTGCCCTGCTCTGAACAATTCCTCTCTTCTAGACTCATAAAACCCACTAACCGTCTAGAGCAGTAACTATCTAACCACTAATGCTCTGGTGCAGTGCTGCCCTTGAATGTGGCACTTGGAATGATAGAGATGTTGCCTGAGATTACAACTGTGAGGGAATAGGAGTGAGACTGAATCTCTTGGCTAGAGCTCTCGCCTGAAGCAACCTACGTAGAATTAACAGTGTTAAGACACAACACACCACTGTCTACCTCACATGATCCCAATGTCAACTAAAACCAGGAGAAGGATAATTTATGACCTAACCATAATTTATCCTACTTTCCAGTGCACAGAAATGTTAACAACTACACAGAAACAGCAGATATAAAGTTAAATGTCCTGAGCATACACATAGTCTGAAAGACAGTGCTACCTAAAGTAGTCAAATCTGTTTTTAGTTTAGATTCTAGAAAAGCCTGGCTTTAAGTATCATATTGACTAGCTGAGTCTTTTGAAGTTAAAATGGCAGAACTTCAACTTCTTGTTCCATTTTAGCTTCCATTTTACAGTCTACTTTAGAATACTAGTTGTTATTCAAAAACTTGATGAGTCCTTTCATTTATTTAAAATAGACAAAAGTAACAGAAGTACTACCAAAGAGTGAAACAACCACTTCCCAATTTCAAAAAGAATCTTGATTAGAAATTCCATCTTATCTGATTATTCCTTGTGCTTGTGGGATGGGTCTATGATATACAATGCAACAATCTCAAAATGTTGACACTAAAAGCAAAAACCACCTAATTTACAGTAGACTAATACAATTAGTTTTCTAAAGTGGAAATCAGATCATAAAATCCAAGCAGAAAACATAAGCATTTAATAACTTATTCATATAATAACTTTACCTGTGTTGGGAACTGTGGACAACTTACTCAGACTTATGACTTATTTACTTGGAGTTACTTATTTGGACTTAACTGATGTCTGTGCTGCTCTGCAGGGTCAACTATGGGATTATAGTGGACATCTATCCTTCCCTGCTGGATCTTAAACTCCAAGGATTACTGCACTATGATTATTGGCCTTAAGATTTACTGGATTTACTCGGATTTAAGGATGTCTGCCTTGCCCTATGGGATCTTCAACTACAGGGATTATTATGGCTAACTGCTCTGTCTTATGCATGCTAGGATTATGGGTGTAAAGGCTTGGTACCAAATAAAGGTGTGGCGAGCTGGTGGAGGGGGTTGGATTGGCCTTTTCTGCTTGTGCAGTATTTGGCCTTTGGCTGCTGCTGCTCAGAGCAGCAAGAGTCAAGCCCAGGCTCAGCCTTTTCCTCAAGGTTCCAATTTTGTTGTTTGCTGGTTGTTAATCCTTTTGCTGTGGGACTTACAGAAAACTGGACCTTGCCATAAGGGTTCTGGCTGTGTCCTCTTACCCTATCTCCCACACAACTATAGCAATATATTCTGACATTTAAACTCAACTGGATGTTACCAAGTTCCTTCTTAACCGCTGTAACTAGTTCTAAAAATTATAATGAAAATGAGGGCAATGATGAGTCAATTGTAAAGCGTGTTGATAAAACTTCATTTCACTTTCTCCAATCATGGCATACCAAAACTTCTAGTTCATTTTTATCGTTTGATGAATAACAAGTTCAGTTGGTTCCAGTAGTGGAATTAAGGTGGTAAGGTACATACACACAAGTAAAACATTAATATTCTTATCCAAGGCAAAATGAAAATAGGATAAATACCAAAGTTATAGTCTAAATTTCATTAGTTGGGTTTTTAAAAATGGAGCTGCTGTTTTTGTTTTCCAAACAAATGGTTTAATATGTTTTTAATGTATCAGGGAAAGTGCACTCTTGTGGAGAGGGTGGATGAGAGAGAGTGGGAAAGCCTCTCAAATGTGGGTAGGGGCACATGTGTGTAGCTTGAAAGGGTACATTCAATACTCACTTCTGTACTACAAACTACATTCAATCCACAAATCACAGAAAGTTAGCCTAAAACAAGGACAAGAAGGCACTGATGGGCATGGTTAGAATAGGCTGAGAAAAGATCTTGACCTTTGCAGAGAGGATAAGAAAATTAGGCACATTTCAGTCATTTGATAAAAATGGCTGGTCTCTGGGCCGGAGGGTTAGCTCAGTGGTTCCAGTGCCTGCCTTGCAAGCGCAAGGTCCTGAGTTCAATCCCCGGTAACCACATACAATGCTGGGCATAGAGACTCACACCCACCAGCAATCAATACCACATACCACAGTGCCAGGAGTGGTGGCTCACGCCTGTAATCCCAGCACTCGGGAGGCAGAGGCAGGAGGATTGCTGAGTTAGAGGCTTGCCTGGGCTACACAGTGAGCTCAGGGCCAGCCTGAACTACAAAGTGAGACCCTGTCTCAAAAAAAAAAAAAAAAAAAAAGGCTGGTCTCTTACATAATCACTCGGTATTTACTGGAAGAAACTGCTCACCTCCATGGAGAAGTGCCGCTCGGCAATTAGTGGACACTGCAGCCTTGGCATCACTTTCAGACAGTCCAAATAGCAGCCCTCTAGTGGGATGGTTAAAGATCTCAACTTGGTGTCAACCAAAGGCCTGGGACTAACACAATTGAAAACACCAGCTCACCTGGAGACACTGACAGACTAGTAAATTCTACAGTACTCAGCCCAACTAGAACTTACATCTGAGAGGAGATTCATTCACCTCTGGGTTGTCTTAGAGTCACTGGTTCCCCATTTTCTATCTCTTGCTTACTCCAAAAGACAGAAAAAAACGATCTTTGTAACTTGAGAAACTCTGTTTCTGAAGCTATTAATTGGTAAATATACAAATATTGAGAAAAATATCACTTTAAACTCTAATACCACTTCAAATTCCAAATTTTCTAAAAAAAAATTTCAGCAACTTCTTAGGAAAGGATACAAGTTTGCCACATCATATGGTCCCCTTATTTCCAAAGGCTAAAATAAAACACACAAAAAATAGATATGAGAAGTTATTCATAGACTTTCAGTGATTTTATTTGGAGTAAATTACAGGACACTTACACATCCAAAAAGAAATCAATTGCATAAATTTAAATAATAATTTTGATAGGTTTCCTAGGTTTTTAAATATAAATGAAGTCTGAAACTTTTTGCAACATTATAAAGGAAAAACTACATAAAAAGCGCAGACTAAATGGACATAAACTTTACTCTTCAGCAATTATGAACAAATGCAGTTAAAATAGAAACCATGAAATTCATTAGATTTTAATTTCTTCTCTAGGATTTAGCCAAGTTTTATAAATAGAAAAGTAAAACTAAAATACTTTATGCTGGACTTACCCTTTCTGCAGCACTAGATATAATTACGTTCTATAAAACAGAAAGTCAATGTTAATCTTATGCAAACACCAAAAAAACAAAACAAAACAAAACAAGTGTCTTATAATACAAATAACCAGTAATCACATTTTAACATTTATGGCTCAAATATCAACTTCTTTTAAAGATAAAGTAAAAACTTAAAGTTAAAAAAAGAGGGGGGCCGGAGGGTTAGCTCAGTGGTTCCGGCACCTGCCTCGCAAGCGCAAAGACCTGAGTTCGATCCCCGGTCACTACATATAATGCTGGGCGTGGAGACACACCCACCAACAATCAACACCGCATACCACAATGCCAGACGTGGTGGCTCACGCCTGTCATCCCAGCACTCGGGAGGCAGAGACAGGAGGATTGCTGAGTTCGCGGCGGCTTGCCTGGGCACCATAGTGAGCTCAGGGCCAGCCTGAACTACAAAGTGAGACCCTGTCTCAAAAGCAAAAAAAAAAAAAAAAAGAGG